>VBVQ01003175.1:0-20247 GCA_011636635.1 Tetramorium simillimum | reverse complement strand
GGGCAGAACGGTTGCTTTATAGATACTGGTTTTACATTACTTATCGCTCGCCGATTGCTAAATAAGTCGGCGTCGACGTCGGCGGGGACGGTTTTTTCCTTTTCGATGTCGATTTTAATTTATTCAGAAGGGTAGCCCACGGATGCGGCCAACGTGTCCCGAGTCCGGTGCTATTGTTAATTTCACTCGAGCAGAATCGCTCGTAGGATCCGGTACGCATACGCTTTTCCGAGTGAGGTAACTCGGCGCTACAACGTATACGGCAAACGGAAAGAGCGGCTTTCGATCTTCATCACGTGTGTACTTTCGGAACGGCTACCCGAAGAGAATGCCTTTCTCAAAAGTAAGCCTACCAAATCGGCTTACCGCGCCGTGAGCGGTTCAGCACCTTTTTGGTCATCTCATGACTCAACGCTCTATATCGCGCGCGACATTGAGGTACACGGCGTGTCCGTGCTCTCAGCGTTAATTTATCGCCCCGATCACATGTGAGATTAGAGAGAGAGGCGTGGGCCGCGAGGTGTTCCTTAAACGCCCAGGGTTTCGTAGTTCTGCCCGCGCCGGCCTACGTTTTTAGATCAGCGCTTCTGGACGGACGCGTTCGAGTCGCCGGCTTCCTCCGTAACGAGAGAAACCAGACCTTTTTTTTTTTTCTTCCCCTCCCGGCCGTATCGCCGTTCGCACGTTTTCTCAGCTCCGCCAGTAGCCATGGCGGATTACAAGATGAGTCTATGGTGTAGAGGAATCGCATAGAGAGAGAGCGCTTTTTTGCTCGGCTCAAGGCCTCGGCGCGAGAGATGTGAATGAATCTAGAACCTGTTTCTCCCCACAGGTTCTTCTCGCACTTGCCCGACTTCTTTGCGCGGAGTCCAGCGATACGCGATAATTTTACTGAAAATAGCGTTACCGGACGCGCTTTTTGCCGCGTCCGGATTCAGTATCCGCATCGTAGCGCGGCGCAGTTCCGTCGACGATTTTAGGGCGCCGAAACCCTTCTTCTTTCATTTCCATCGAACGCGCGGACACGGAGCCTGTTATCAGCTCTGTCGAAACAGGCTGCGGAGTTATCGGAGCGCGAGATCGGTTAGACAAAGGACAAGAGCGGCGCTATTATCATCGACGCTATCATTATCGCCGAGCTTTATCGTTAATACAATTATCAGAGGGAAGGGAATTATCAAGCGAAGGGACGAATAAAGAGAGTGGGAAACGAGAGGTAAGGGGATTGTATCCCCGTGCAGGTAGCGCCACAGGCAATCGGTGCTCTTGTGATACCGGCAGTTTCGAGCGAGTCCTGCCGGTGAGCGTTCGTACGGGCCCGAGCGGGAGCGGGGCTTCTTCCCTCTCGTCGACGAGACCGGTGGCAGATATCGGTGCATCGTTCCCCGTGCCGCCTCGGGTTGCCTCCGAAGCGAAGCGTGCGATACGCGACCGGCAGTGTCGTCGACCGTTTCGCTCGTTTCCGGGTTCGCGGGGCCGCGGTGGTAAAATTCAGAATTCAGGAGCCGAGATCGCGGGATCGCGCAGCAGCCGATGACGCACCGTCGCAACCGCGAGACCACGTTCGCGCGGTCGAGGAGCAGTTAACGTCCTCTGATCGAAGGCAAGTCCCCCGTCGCTTTGTCTCTGCTTCGCGCATCCGCTTCACTCTTTTTTTTTCCCTCCCCGCTCTTGGTAATTGATAGCCGCACACGCGCGCACCTCTGCGTTCTCCAATTTCGATAGATAACGTTAATAATTGACTAACAAAGCTTCCGCTTTGTCCGTGTAATTGCTTGCGGAACTGTACAAATGTGGCTTCCATCTGCGCTTCATTGGTTTACATTCAGCCGTACTTAACGCTTGCTAGATATCAACACATGCTTCCTCAGAGGACATTGAACGTACACAAACGTTATATACACAGTCAGTTCCGCATTATTTAGAGCCCCGACACATTAATCTTACAGCATGGTATGCGTATAGTCACGTATCTATGCGATGCTACACACATGCCAGAAACTGCCGGCTTTTATGATTTGAGATATTTCGTTATTAAATTATTCCTACTGTACTAAATTGTTTCTCCCTGCAATGCTCAGCTAAAAGTTAAATCAGAATATATTATCACTTTACTATTATTATCACGACACTCTCGCCTCTGTCAAAATTACAATTTGCAAAACGCTGAAAAAGAAAGTGCAAAAATTTGGAGCACCGCAGTTTTTAATTTATACAGCTGTTTTATAGAGAAACACGCCGGAGCTTTTCACGATCATCTTAAATTTTAATTCCTTTAATTCAATTCTTGAAAAGTAGAATAAATTAAAAATAAGTAAAGTAAAAGTAAATAAGTTATTTTATGTTAATTTTATTGTACTCTCGAAACCTACTTTTTATTTCGCTTGCTAATTCCATTATCGAGAAAATCCTTAGTTATTTATACACTTATTTGAATTAAAGTTAGTTTGCACTCGCGGATAGTAGCCGCTAACCGGTTATTTACGAACTTTACTCCATTTTGCGGAGAGTTTAATATCTTTAATAAAACACGACGTAAAAAAAATGTATATCAAGACTACGATAGCCGCGATGCATAAATCTAAATTTATACGCGAGTATACCTTCGTAGCTAAAAACCATATGATAAATAAGTGTGCAATTTTCTTTAACGATTATTTGCGTTAATGTCATACATTACTGACGAAGGTCAAGGTTTTCTAGGCCATTCTAGGCATCCTAGGCATTATTAACTACATATCATTATATTTTTCTCATGATACTTGAGCGAATATCTGAATAACGTTAACCCTTTCACTGTGGCAATGATCCGTGACCGAGAAGCGGCGATACCTTGATGTTCACGGTATATCGAGTACGTACGCCAAGTGCATATACGCGAATAAATCGCGTTACCAACGTCATGTGCTGTGCACTGCGCGCGTTAATGTCGTTACGTTGCGTGTAACGATATTACATATTCACGCCTTCGAGCGATAAATACTCCACAAACCGAGCACCGCATCCTGCGAAGCGATGTACATACATCAATGTGATAACGTTCGAATCGTATGTAATAAACGCAGTGAGGTCTATCGGAAATATATTTTTTTCTAGCAGCACCGAGCGCATCATTTGCGGCGAACTTTAATGTCGCAAGTCATGCGTAACCCATTTCGCTCGACCATATCGACAATGTTAATACAAACAACGTAATTAACTGTCAGATGTACGCGGCGCGCACTATGTATGCCCCGCGAACTCACCTATTTCAAGATAACGGTATGAGATCGTAAGCGATGCGCGAGATGCATTACAGTTATGCAGTACGCCCGC
Source organism: Tetramorium simillimum (assembly GCA_011636635.1). Classification (NCBI taxonomy): domain Eukaryota; kingdom Metazoa; phylum Arthropoda; class Insecta; order Hymenoptera; family Formicidae; genus Tetramorium; species Tetramorium simillimum. Next base: position 16,932 of record VBVQ01003175.1, on the reverse strand, counting down.
TTTATCCCGCCGGATTAAACACGCCCCTTTTAACGCCTTGACGGACAGCCGGGAAACGCGATATTGAATAAGTATTCGTAAAAGGATTCGTGCGTACGATCGGCGCACATATCCTGAAATTCGCCATCACGTGTATGCGTGCATTAATGCTCTATGAAATTTTAATCGGGAAGACAACGCCGCTTTCAAATGAGTTTTCTACCCCTCGTGCGAAGAAACAAGGGTGTGCAGGTGCACCCATTTTTACCCTCCGCACAGTACTCATGATTATATGTAGTTACATCAACCCGTCATTTTCATGCGCCGCGAGGAGAAATTGAATTTTGCACAGTCGGCTTCTCGAACTAATTTTTCTCCGCTTATAATTTAAACGCGGAGAGAAAACGCATAAAAATACAGCCGGCAAGGATACACGGCTGCCTTTGCTAATGAAATAAATTGACTCTCTTTGACCGTGATGGTTATCGATCGGCTCTCGACATTTTTTTTTTTTTATCAAATCCGCAAGCTGTTCGGGAAGAGACCTGTCTGCGTTGTTCGCGTAGCGAATGTATGCCAGACCGGCGTGTTCGAGGACACGCCGCCTTGGGGCCGATAGTTTTACTTTCTACGGGACGCTGTGCGGTGAAGAGCAAAAAAAAATGTATGGGAGGGATACGGCAATTTTAGGGAGAGGAGAGAAAAGAGAGAAAGAGATCTGTCGAACGACCGAGATATTTGCCGCATTTTACGCTGGTGCGTGACACCGTTTTTCGTACCTCCTTCGTCCGGCTCCGTCGAATCGAACTTGTATATTTTTCAGATCCGAGAACTTAGTCCGAGAACCATATTGAGAACCGGATTTTGAACCAGACCTCTAGACGTGCACGTATAAAAAAAAAACGCTGTAGTTAGCGGTCTCTCGCTATTATACAGAGCCGTAATAATCGATGAAATGATGAGGGCGATGGGTAGCTGTTGTCCCTCGTTCGCAAGGACAATGGACATCTGCTCCCTGGCACGTACTGCGCTTCCCGAAAGGCACGGCAGGTTCCCATGGCTGGTTGAGAGTCAGGTGTGCCTAACAGCGCAGACGTGAAAGCGCGAACTCTGCAAAGAGCATATCAGACACCCGCATCTTTCTCTCTCTCTATTTCTGTTTATACGTTTTGTACATAACTGACTTTATACAAATTCCGCATTTAAACAAATACCATACACTTTCAGGCCACGGCGATGCAGAACCGTTAAACCGTCTGCATTGATAGAAAATATGGTTTTCTAATGGCCAGTTCCTGTTAGAGTGCACGGATTATTTTGCGTTTATTGGCGATATATATATATATATATATATATATATATTTGTACGGCCGTTAATTTTACGTTCTCCATATTTGGTAGCATCGAGTTCATCGGAAAATGAAGAGGCTGTGTCGTAATCCAAGTCCAAATTAGGACTTCGCTCTGGCTCCGCTATGCTAACAGCTTTGACTCACTGTTACTCGGTAACAGTTCGGTGTACATAATACTTTCGCATAAATAAAATTGTGGAAAGAAATATAATATTATCTTATTTGCGAGGATTACGAAATAAAATCGAATAAAAGCGTGAGACGATTATACCTGTTTGCCTAACTTAATAACGGAAAACTTAACTTACAATTATAAACACAAATACAAATATACTAATTTCATTAGGACAAAGAGTTTTGTTCGGCCTGTTCGTAAAGCCAGGTAGATTCTTCCTATTCGTACTCATCGAATTTGTAATCGCATAGATCCTATCGAAGATATCAACCGTTACCTCAGTCTCTTCCAGATATACTCTCGACCAACGCTCTCAACTTAAGTTTCCTCGTAGCTTGAGTTTACGCAGACGCATTCTCTCTTAAACAATAGCGCGATAATCACACAATAATGTTTTTTTTAACTTCTGTTACACGCTATAAATTTTATCAACTCTCAAGTATCGTCGTTATATACCTCTTCATTTTTTTTTCCTTAGTTCTTCCACCGAGCAATATTAAAATGTATGAATATAATTACATTAATTTAATAGACGTGAGAGACAACTCTTAATAAAACAAATCACGTGGAGAAGGAAACGTGATGTAAACGCGACGCGAAAAGAAAAAGCAAAGAATAGGAGGAAGAAAACGTGTAAACGGGTTCATTGTCCGATTACCTATCTGCGATGCTCTCCTCGCGGCTCATTTTGCTCCTTTTTTATTCAAAAACGCGGAACACACATATGGGCGAGCGACAGATGTACATACGCGATGGCGACCGTTTTGTGGACGAGGGCTGACGTCACCCGACGACAAACCTTTCAAGGAAGTCCGAGGTTGTCTCGCGAAGCCTCCACCTTTCCCTTCCACGTTTGTCTCCTTTCTTTACTTTTCTTACTCTATATGTACAGGGTGTTCCATAGAAATTACCGTAGCCGATACCGTAGGATCTTCAAATTTGAGAGGCATTTCTCTCGGTCTAACTTTCAGCATTATGAGCACTAACTCTAAATGGGATAAGCTAAAAGAAAGAAATAATAGTTATACAGCTGTCAGAAATACGTAATTATTAATTGTGACATTCATTGCTAGCATTTTCGTCTATTTGAATCATCTTTCGATTAAGCATTATACATACTTTGTTATAGTTTTACTTTTACTTTTACGTTTTTAATTTTATTTGCAGCATATTTTCACGATGCGTCTATTCAAACGTTATACGGCCGATACGAGTCCGCAGCTCGTTTCGGCTGTACCCATATCTCAAGACGTCACGGCTGCGAGTAATGCCGAAAGCAATACGTCTGAGAGATCGGAGAAGAAATCGAAGACAGACGACAGATTGGAAGATACTCTTCCGATCAAAGAAGACACCGACACGTCAAAAGAATCGACGGACTCTTCTATTTTGACTCGTAAAGGTAGGTTTGTAACAACATACCTATGACATCGCACTTAACGTACGTTACATGACATCGATACATGTATCATTTCGTTCTTGTTCGTAATAAGTAGTAACAAAGTTAAGATTAATCTTGATTGACATCTTAAAATCGATTGCACCTTTGCCCCCGCTCGAAAGGAATCTCAACGTGGGGGCGAAAGATGGGCCGGCGATGGGATCAAATGAAGAGGTCGGACAGCTCCGAATTGCTGTCGGTGCCGCGACGGCGACGACGATGGAGCCCACATCGGAAGAGCGGCTGCGACGAAATCTCGAGCGAGAAAGACAACGTAACGTAACAGTAGTTTAACACGCGTCGCGCCGCACTAGCTTCCGGCTAAGACGCGCCGAATAAAGCTCTCTTCTCCCGAAAGACATTTCTTATCTTGAATAATCAATATTTTTTTTAGGGAAATAGCGAACTCCCGAGGCAGAAAAGAATTCCCAGAGTGGAATCGTTGAGAAATCTCTTTAGGACCGGCGGCGATCATTCTCTCAACGGCAAGAATTCTATGAGAAGTGCGACGATACAGGAGGAGGATGCAGTCGTCGATGTTAGCCATTGCCCGATGGAGAAAACTCTCAGCGAAGGAGCGATCAGAAAGCTTCCATTTCGAGGTATCTGCCCGGAGAATTACGACGATCGCGAGTTCGCTGGAAGCAACCGGGAAACGTTCCTCCGCCAAAAGAAATTGCAGCTGAGTCGCAGTATACAGGATCTTCAAGAGCAACAGCGAGTGTTGGATTATATTATCAAGAATGAGGTCTCGAAGACGCGCCAGGGTGATGTATTCACGAGAGGAACGTCGGAGAACGTTGGTACCAGCGCGAATCCGAGATCTTCGGAGGAAACAAAGAGTGAGACTCCGACGCGAACGCCTGATCGTCAGTCTGCCAATAATGCGAATGTCAACGAAGCTAAAGGCAGTTCGTATCCGCAAGGATTATCTGCCGGCTCGTTAACTGGTCTGGAAGATCTGCTGAACAATCTGCGCATAGGTTGCGACGAAAGCGGCTACGATTCAGATAGCACCCGAGCCGGCGCGGATTCGCCGGACAGCGAAAAATCGGCGGTGCCTCCATCCCTGTTGAAGCCGCGCAGCTTCTCGATAACGTCGGACGATTATCGCGGAATTGACTTGTCGCTGATCGGTGGTACATCGAGAAAGAAGGACACAAGCGCAGCGACCGAATCACATTCATCGGAACCGTGCGGCTCGAAGATCAAGAAGGTAAACGCCCCTGATCCTGCTATCGATGCCGCAACGAACAACGATTCTTCCTTCAATGATTCGACCGCGACCCAATCCACTGTGTTAACGTTGGAGGAAGAGGATGACGATACGGACAGCTGCGATGAGAATACTTTTGCCGATTTTCTAGAGTACCAACCGGATTTAACGAGGGTTTATTCCAAGGCGGAAGCAGATCTCTTGCCAAAGTCTCGCGAGAGTCTAATGAAGGCAGCGATGGCAGCCTCCGGTCTGCTCGGCGAGGATTTAACGAACCTCCAAGTGACAAATTGTAACGATCTCGACGTTACACTACGCTGTGACGATGCTGATGCGCCTGGCGTCGATGATGCCAAAATGAAAGTCGATTCCGATGAGAGGAGACTTTGTATGACGCCGGAAAATCATGTTAATGTATCTCAGACGGCTAAATTTCAGAATTTACTAAAGGACAAGAAGTCCAAAAATCGAAAGTGCTCAAGCCCTAGTGTGTTACACCTGTTGGAGCACGCTGCGTCTCCGTGCAAAGACAGTCCACCAGCTAACAAAATCCATTCCTTTTCTAACGCAAAGACTAATCCTTTACAATACTACAGCCCAAAGAGATCGCGTTCCACCCTAGAACTGGATATGTTAGGCGTGACGAGGAACGCGGCGAAGAAGGTATTAACAATCGACATCTCCTCGGTTCCTACTGTTACTAAGCCCGTCACTGCCGCAAGCAAAATTCTAACACGACGTGAATTGAAGACGATGAAGCTGACGGTGAACCGCGCGGTGGGCCTCGGTATCTCGGTCGAACGATGCGAGGCGGCCAGGCCATTCTACGTGATCGCCAGGATGGAGCCCAACGGCGAGGCGGCTAAGTCGAAGCAATTCCGCATCGGCGACGAGATCGTCCGTGTCTGCGGACGTAGGATACGCGGCATGTCGATGACGGAGGCGCGGAACGCCCTGCGGAGCTGCGTCGGCACGGTCGAGCTGCAAATCGCGAGAGAACCGAATTCGGCCTTCGGCGAGGAAATCGGCGACACGTGGGGCACCGCCTTGATGCGAACGCGAAGCGATCCCGACGCGTGGATCTCGAAGAACAAGAGAATCGAACTATCAGTTCCGTCTGACGATATGCTATCTTCGACGAGCGCCGAAATGCCCTGCGCCGTTGACGACGCGACTGTCAGACTTCAAAAGATGACGGGGATGAAGAAGTTCCAGGTCGTGAGGAAACGAAGCGCCGAGACGCCCAACGTTCGACGAGGGTCCAGTTTATCTATCGATCTGTTAACGATCGTATTGGAAAAGGGCGCGCCGAAGAAATTGGGTTTTTCCATCGTCGGCGGCGTGGACAGCAATAAAGGACGCATGGGTATCTTCGTGAAGGATATTATGCCCGGTGGACAAGCTGCGGAAGAAGGTATCGTATTTTTTGCAGCGAAACATTAGCGCTACTTTATTATATGAAATTAATAAATTAAAACATAAAAAAGAAAGATATAATGTAATGATATAAGAGAGAAACAGTGTCAAGCAGCAGTTTATCTGTAATGTTATAGGTACTCTGAGAGTGGGAGACGAAATTTTAGCAATCAATGGCTCTTCGTTGGATGGACTGACGCACGCCAAAGCGTTACAGATGTTCAAGAGCGCCAAAGCTGGGAACTTGATACTTCACGTCGCCCGAAGAGATCCAACGCATAAACGGTTGTGTCACGCAAGCCATGCTGTTTAAATTAATACTTAATTATTAACACGGTTAGTTTTTGCTTTGCTCTCTATTAACGATCACTGAACCTATTTACAATCTTTGTTTGCCTCTTGCTTTCAGCATCGTTAAATGATTAAGATTAATTGACATAAATATATGAAATGTCTCTAACGAAAAGCTTTTCTATGTTACAGATATGTCACACAATCAAAGTCATATGATTGCCTCGACAAATTAACGAAGTCTGCCGACGAATGAATCTATTGCCATTAGTCATTAATTATATATATTATTAATCGTTTCTAAAAACATAATTAATTACTTCGAAAAGTTATTAAATTTTCTATTAGATATAATTTCCCAAAACCGCTGAATTTATTAAATCAAAAATTTACTATCTAAGTATTACAAAATTTACTTTAAAAAATTGAACTATAGATATCTTACGTTCTAAATATTTCATGCATTTCAGTTAACATCTTAACGTACTTTCAATAATATTTTGTATGCAGAGGGATATATAAATATGTGTATAGATAATTGAACTCTAATTGTGATATCAATACTTTCACTAACGGATAATATTCGTAACAACTTTTTTTCTAATAGATCTTTTTGGTAAATAAGAACCACTTACAACATTTTACATTATATATGTAATATATATAATATAGAGTTTGAATTCTATCTATATAAGATCTCAGAGATAAAAGCAATCCGTATTTATTTACGCTTTCATATATCTCTTTCATATACAATTACTTTATTTAAAAAAAAGAAAGAAAATACAGATAAATTTTGCAGAACGATTATTAAATTATATTGCTATTGAAATATTTGCATTTCTTATTTAGGGCATATCTATTTACATATGAACGTTATAATTTAACGTTAAAGAAATATTAAGTAAAGAAGTAGAATTAGTTTACAATAACTATGATATTGTGCAGCTTTATAACCATGTCCTGTTAGATGTGGTACGCTAACAGCTTGGAATATGGTTTAACTTAATAACATTGTGGGATTTAACAAAAATGTTTTTATTTAAACATGTGTTCTTGTGTAAACCTACGTTTACTACGTTCTTGTGTAAACGACCTACAAGAGCATTAAAAAGTTAGTTAGTTACGCCTGAAAGCACGAAAGTCATCAACTGCGTAATATTATTACAATACTTAATAATTTTCGTTAAGTTATTTTGTTAAGAGACTGACATTACGAATGTCTACCTGCAAAACGCTGTGATAATGATTGTAGTCGCATCGGCTGATATATGAGTTGTATATTTAATAATAAATGTGATTTTGTTAAATAAAAGCATATTTAACAAACTTTCTTCTTTCAATCAAATACTTTATATTTATTTATCTTATAAAGTACAATGTACTAATCTTTGAATTTTTATCTACAGGTTGTTAAATCGAAGACGTATATTTAATGATATATATTTAATAAAAAATTAGCTAAGCATTCTTAAACCTAATTAATTTTGGAACGATAAAAATGCCGTGAAGTAAGATACGCCCGTCCGTATCACCTTAAAACAATTATAAATGTATAAATAATTTTTTGCAGGCTATAAATTATTTTTACAGATTCTCTCGTACTTACCGCGGCGAAAACCGCCATTGACAATGGAAACAAATTACCTGCTGTCAATTTAGATGGTGTAACACTTCGGTAAAGAGTTATGATTAACAACGATTTTAATCTTGGTGAGAATTTGTACCATTCCGCTGCGTATCTGAAAGAATATAGTTTTCGAAATTAATTTTTATTTAGATTTTCATCAATTTGTATCATGTAAACTCTGGGAAAAATATTATGAATGGAAAAATCTGACTCTTTTAATTAAAGTTTCATATGTAATAAATTTTAATATATCAGAAACTTTATATTTTTCTGCGCTTTGCATAATACATTTTACTTTGCATAATGTATTTAAAATAAATTTTTTTTAATTTTTTGAATTCTAAAATTTAAAAATAACGGGAATTTATATAGAGATTATAAAATAATTATTACGCTCGATGGAATATATTTTGACTTTCATCCATTAATTTCTGGCCGGAATAACATACAATCATCAATTGCAGCAACGCTCCCGTGATTATAAACATAAATCTAATTAATTCTTCTAGCTGGTCTAACACATAGACGATCTATAATACATCAAAGGAATTATGTATCCATACGCCATCTGAAATATAATTATCACATTTTCACGAAATCGCGAGATTTTAAAATGCAATATATCAATGTTAATTAATTACGGAAAGTTAGATATTTAAGAACGACGTATATCAATAATTATTTATAATGTCTAATGCTTACTCGAACTCCAAGTAAACTGAAAACTGCAGCTATAAATAATGAGAAGCTAATGCCGACAATTTTATGCGTGTCGTTTAATATATTGACATACCTAATAATGATGATTTTAATTTATTACATGTTTTCATTAAATATTTCCATAATTGAATCGGTTATAACGGAAAGAGTATATGTGACAAAATCGTATATTTGAGAACAACAAAATACTTATTACAAGCAACATAAATTTTTTAGTAGATTTTGTACTGATTAAAGTTATTTAAAAAAATTTGAAAGAATGATGCGCTTATCCATGTAAAGCAAGGAGCCATTGTTACAACTCAATTTCAGCCAAAATATCACATGTTCCCTTTCTAATGTCATTAATTCAATTGTATTTTCAGCGCAAAAACAATCCTGAAAGAAAAGTCTCTTACTCCAAAGCAAGCTGATGTTTTTTTAAACACATGATGTATTCCCGATATATCATTTCCTCGCTGAACATTTCATACTCCACATTCGCGCAACGTCCGATTCCGTTGACTTCATCGCCAATATGCACATTCGATATTATGTTCTCGACTTGGTGACTACAATACGAGTTTCACGATATTTTACGAAAAAAATATCGCGGACATGTTTTACTTACCCAATAAGATGGAATAAGCTGCATGCGTGCGCGGTACACACTATATGCATGGTATCAACTGCTATCATAATGGACATACCCACCGAGATCATGACAGAGGTGTAAAAAAAAATCGGTACAAAATATTTATCTTGATCTACTCCGTATTCGCTATATATTGCAATATATCGCGGACGCGATTTATTAAGAGGCAGTACGGTATCGAGAAGCATCGGTCCTAATGAAGGTATCGTTATGAACAACGACATCATGAAGTATATTAGTACTGCAAATTTGTGAAGTACATATTTTTTTATCCTTTCAATAATACTTTTTATATTTTTTGTTTACGTTTGTTACTATAATTAATAATTTATAATCTTTTTCTTTTTAATATAATCTACCCACTCGAATAAGATACTGTAAATTTCTGCGATATATGAGAATAACTTTTCATAATTCGGACTTCCACATCGTTTGTAAATATATTCCAATGATCCTCCATAATTTCGTATAAACGGCGAAACTATTCGTAAAAAAAAAAACATGTCAAAGTGAATAAATATATGTACAAGAAATTTATTTAAATAAATATTAAGAAAATAAGAAAGTCTTATACAACTCGGATTGATGTTTTAGAAACTTACCTTGTCGCGATTCCAGAGCTGATTTAATAACTTTACCAGAAAAGCCATCGTTACAACCATTTGATACAGACATTCAAAAATCATTTGCCCACTGTGTCTATGTATATACAATGTTAATATCTACAGATAAATTATATTACAATCCGTCAATGTAGAGAAAAACAATCTTTTGGCATGATAAACGTTTTAAAAAATAATTGCACGCATTTGAAAATTGAAATAAATATTACCTCAAATGGCAAGTAACTTATTTCAAGTACAAAGCAGAATATTGGTAACAAACGTTTCGCGAGCTTACATTGGAACGGCCAAAGACCCAGACACGACAGAAGTATTCTATTGACATTATGTTCTCGAAGTATATTCACTAGCATGATTTGCTTCTGCTTATAAGAGAGTTCGCGACGAAAATGAGAGTCCGTGGTATAATCCGGTGTAGCGATCGATTTCGACATGAGTGGCAACGACCGCAGAATTATAAAATTATGGGATGTCATCTATCGTCACAGCGCGAGTCACGTTGCTTGTATCTCAAGAATTAGATGTCACTTATCGTAGACCGTAATTTCATGCATGTCTCTTCGAACACCCGCCTGCTGATGTCGCATGACACGACAAATAGTGGAGAATATAAGAACAATATCAATGAAAAACGGTCTCTCATGCTTTGCCTTGTTTTAAATTGATCAATAAATTTTTTTTTTTATTTCTTTACTTTTCTAGCTCAAGCTGCAACATCAATAGACACTAATTCAGTTGGTTTCAAATGTTCGAGACGAAACGATATATATTTGTATATATAAGTTACTTATATTTATTAATGTTTAGCCAATATTAATATTGCGTTCGTTACTGTTAAAATAGTAAATATCAGTAAATATTAAAAATATTAAAAACAGTAAAAATCTACAGAATGAGAACAGAGAACAAATCTGTTTATTTAATCGCTAAATCTCATACAGTGTCATATATCATTGTATTTTCATGCAGGTCCGTGTGCTCTGCCGTGTCTCTGCCTTGATAAGACATTCAATGTAAACTATTTATAGACACGAATTACGTGTTGCAGTCACAGTTATTTCTCGACGGTGCACGCTCAAACATGCGCTTTCAAGAAGATTCACGAATATGCGCTTTCATATCTCAAAGAGTAGTCTTCGCAAACAGCGTCCAACCGGCCACGGTGATCGTGAGCGATGAAAAAATCGAGGAAATATCATATGACACCGGTGAAGACGTTGTACGATATTTGTCACAGGTAAACGACGCCGTTCTTTATCGCTGCCCTGCTGCACTAGTGCGATAATAAATAATAATAACTACTGCAAAAATAAGTTAGAATAAAACAAATATACTTTTTCTCGTTCCAACTTATTGTACTGGTACAGTAGTGCAGCAATAAAAAGCAGACTTAAAGCTTCACATAAATCATTCGAGGCACAGAACGAAAATACAAATCGTCGTGCGGTTTCAGAAGTATCCCGGCATTCTGTTTAACGATTGCGGCTCGTTAGTGTTAATGGCTGGAATAATAGACTCCCACGTGCATGTAAATGAGCCCGGAAGAACCGAATGGGAAGGATTTCACACCGCCACACGTGCGGCCGCGGCTGGCGGTGTCACCACGATCGCGGATATGCCTCTGTAATAATCTATGTTCTCCCATAACGATCGTCCGAACGGTGAAATTACCTTCAGACGTACGTACGTGTCTATCCCATGTTGCAGAAATTCTATTCCGCCCACTACCACTTTGGATAATCTCAAAGCTAAAGCGAGGGAAGCGTACGCGAAGACGTTTGTGGACGTTGCGTTCTGGGGCGGGGTGATACCAGGGAATCAGGTACGTTACTTTTTTTCGTAAATTTTTAAATAAATATATTTACGCAAAATACACATAAACATGTATAAAACTATTCTTCGAAGAATAACAGGAATTGGCCTAGAGTTGTCCTGTCTTCGACTGGAAATTCGAGTAAATTATTCTTTAAACGACAGAAACGCCGTGAAATAAGACATGCCCGTTTTTATCACCTTGAATAGAAAAACGCGTGTGTAGCGCAAATAAGTCGTTTTCCATAAATTACATATTTCATGAATTAACGAATCTCGCACTTACCGCGGCGTAAGTCGACATTGATAACGGCAATAATTTACCTGCAGTTAAACTGCACGGTACGGTACTTCTGTAAAGAGTTATAATTAGCAGCGATTTTAATCTCGGCGAGAATAAATACCACTCCGCTGCGTATCTGAAAATTTGAATTTCAAAATAGGCGCTGACATTTCGGCGAATTTTACTTTAAAATTACTCCGTCTTCTCTCATCTCCGGAAGGATATTAACAATTAAAGTTTGATTTATTAAAATAAAAATTGGAATATTTTTTTAAATCTTGTTTTAACAAAATTATATTTTGAAATGCCCATTTATAAGTGCATATTTAAATATATCGAATAATTACGCTCGATGGAATACATTCTGGCTTTCGTCCATTAATTTCTGACCAGAATAACACATTATCATCAGTTGCAATAACGCTCCCATAATTATAAACGTAAATCTGATCATTTCTTCGAGTTGGTTTAACACGTAGACAATCTACAATACATCAAAAGTATTTTTAAGAAATTTTCGTGATGAATGAAATACTAATTTTGCCGCTAGAATATCATTTTTATACATTTAATATATTTTATATAAAATAAATTTGTACTATTTTATTTTTTCCTTCTATGATATATTTTATTGAAAAATAATTATTTAATTCTTACTCGAACTCCAATTAGACTTAAAGTTGCACCGATCAATAACAAGAAGAATACTGCAACCGTTTGATGTGTCGAATTCAATATATCGACAAACCTGAGAATCACAATGATAGTAAAGCAATTTTATTTTAGTGACTTATTGCATTATATAACAAAATAAAGACAAAATATAAGTCTTAAAGAAATGGCTCGGGAAAATTTGGCTTACTTTAATGCATGTTGATATTTTCTTAAACACGTAACGTATTGTTGATATATTACTTGTTCTTTCGACAATTCGTGCTCGTTCGAGCCGCATTCACTTTTTCGCGTACATTGCGTCGACGTAATGTGTTCAATTTGCTCACTGCGAAATACTTGTGATTCTTATGAAGTATTTCTCAAAATGACCCAAGTACCTATCGTATGCGTTGCCTGCGATACACTTACCCGATAATTGAGAATAAACTACATGCATGAGTGGTACACGTGAAGTGCATTGTATCGGCACCCACCATTATGCTTATACCCACCACAATTATAGCAGTAGTGTAACAAAAAATCGGCACAAAATACTCGTCTGTATCTACTCTAAAATCAACCTCGATCGCTAATATTCGTGGACGCGATTCGTTAAGAGGCAATATGATATCTAGGAACGTCGGAGTCAACGGGATTATTATAAACATCGAACTTAAAAGGTACATCATAGCTGCAATTTCATGAAATGACACACATTTTCCGCATTAATTATCTTAAAAACACCACAATTCGTAATTATCGCTATTCTCGTTGTTGCCGCTTGTTCCAAAAATTGTGTAATACTATTAGGTACTCACTCGAGTAAAATATCGTAAATTTCCGCGATATGACAGAATAATGTTTTAGAATACGCACTTCTAATTCGTTTGTGAATATATCCCAATGATCGTTCATGGCTTCGTATAAATGACGGAACTGATCGCAATAGTACATCAATAAAAATCATATCGATACAGTTAAAGAAATATAGGATAACATCATCATATCATTATCATTAGAAAAAAACACATACCTTGTCGCGATTCCAAATCTCATTCCACAACCTTACTATAAAGGCGGATGTTATGACAAATTGATAGCAACCTTCAAAAACCATTTGCGCATTGTCTCGATGATCATACAACATTAAAATCTACGTGTAACGTCAATTCTTTTTAACCGAAACACATGTGGCAAGAACAGTTATATTGCATGAGATTGTCTGAACATTGGTCGATACACATTACCTCGAATGGATAATAACTTATTTCAAATATGAGATATAGTATCGGTAACGAATTTCTCACGAGCTTACTTTGGAACGGCCAAAGGCCTAAGCGTGACAGAAATATTTTATTAACATTGTACTCTCGTAGAACGTGCACCAACATGGTACTTCGTTTCCCGTTTAGCAGCTACGGTATCAATGACCCGTGCTACATGCGCCATCAATTCTTTTGTCAGGTCCAAACTGCCGGAAATTATGGAATGTCAGGATCGTCAGCGTGAAGTGGCTGTTTCCGCCATAATATTATACTACTATATCAACTGACATTCACATATTTTTTTCAGCATATAACATAGTAGAATTGATATCGCGTGACACGGTAAAGACGCGTATAATAGCGTGAGAGTGACACCGCATCCTATGCCCTGTCTTATTGTTTTATTGATCGGATACCTGTTACGCTCACAATTGTTAGCACAGATCGCAAACTGTTAAAGTCGCAAATGCGGCCGTAAACGTGGATTTTAAAGTGCTTGCTAAACAGAATCTAAGTAGTTTTCTATTAATACGATCGCTCAGAGATTACGCAAAGATTTTAATAAGATTACAAAAGACTACAAAATGTACCGAACCAGCTAATCTTTAAGTGACATGAATGTCGTAAAGTAGGATAGGCCTGCTCGTATCATCTTAAATAAAATACAGATATACATACATATACGTTGTCTTCTATGCGTCACAAATGTGAAAATTCAAGATCTCATACTTACTGCACCAAAAGTTGCCATTGATGATGGAATCATGTTACCAGCTGTTAAAGTGCAAGGTACAAAACTTCTACGAAGAGTTATAATTATCAGTGATTTTACTCTCGATGAAAATGTATACCATTCCACAACATATCTGTCAATGAATAATTATATCCGATTAAAAAAATAAAATTTTTATGTCTCTTAGAATATAAACAACTTAGAATAAATGCTTACTAATTACAAATCAATTTTTCAAGGAAAAATCTATCAAGAAAATTATTTACATAAATAGTAGGTAATACATACTAAAAATATTCTAAGAGTATGTACACATATACATATATTTACGTATATTTACGTATATTACGAAATAGTTCATGTGTAATATAAAGAAGCAAAAATTTCACATTATGATTCTGCCATCAAGAAATGAAACTTAATTCTGTATTAATTTTGAAATATAATAAATTTATAAACAAAATACTTAAAACTTTTTAAATAGGAAATATCATGTATTTTCTAAAATGTATAAAAGATATATGCGTGGCTGTTAACATTTTGCGTCTGCAATTGCTAACATTAGCAGCATTAATAGTAAATATTAAATTCAAACAAAAAAGAAAAATTCTTACACTTGATAGAATAAATTTTGACTTTCATCTAATAACTTTTGACCAGGATAACATAGAATCGCAAGCTACATTAGCAGGCCTATGATTATACAAATATATCTTACTAATTCTCCTAATTGATCCAACATATATAGCAGCTACAATATATAAAGTGCATTATATCATATATATTTTTGTAATTTTTTAATATTTATTATTAAAGTAATATTAATTTTTTTTCTTCTCTCTATAAAAAGTAAAGAGTAATAAATAATAACTTAATGTTTACTTTAATTCCAGTCAGACTGAAACTTAGAGTAATAGATAACAACACGTTTAATGCCATTATTTGATGCATTAAATTCAGTAGTTTGACATACCTGTAGAATAATAATATATTATTAATATATTATCAAGATACATTACATATACAATATTATACTATAGCAAGATTATAAAAAAAAACTGTTTACTGTAAAACAAGCTGATATTTCCTTAAACAGGTAACATATTTCTGACATACTTGTTCGCTTGTCGATTTAGATAATGCGTTCATACAGCATTCGCAGTTGCTATTTTTATATTGGTATCTGGTTTCAATATTATTTTTTCAAATTGTTGACTATAAAATAAAATAAAATTCTTAACTATAAAGTAAAATAAAATTCTTACAGTTTTCCGCGATAAAATCAAAAGAGAAAAGTTATTTGTATATATACCTAATGATTGAGAATAAACTACAAGCATGAATGCTACGAATAATATATATACTGTCGATACCAATTGTAATAATAACAGCCGTCACTATCATGACAAAGTTATAGCAAAAAAGCGGCACGAAATATTTGTCCTTATTTATTCTCCATTCCATAGGAACAACAAAAGTTAACGGGCGTGACTCATTAAGAGGTTGTAGAAAATCAAGAAATATCGATTTAAATGGAATCATTATAAATAGTACTGTCATGGAGTAAACTGAAACTATAATTTCATTAAAAATATATTATATATATTAATAAATTATACAATATGTATTCAATTTATGAATATATTAAACGTATAGTCATAATTTATAAATTTGTAAATGTACTTAAAACATTTAAATTGATCTGCAAAAATTGTATGAATATTGATTGACAAAAGTTTTATGAACATTTTATTAATTGTATCAATAAAAGAAAGCTTTTACAAGATATTTTTGTGCATTTATATCTATATTTATTCTTATACATGGTAGTACTAACTAATTTATATATATTTTTTTAGTATGTACTCACTCGAATACGTTAATACAAATTTTCGCATTAGGGTAGAATAATCTTTAAGAATACGCATTTCAAATTCGCTTGAAAATATATTCCAATGATTTTCCATGGCTTCGTATAAACATCATATCTAACCATAACAAATAATTTTGTTGAAATAATAATTAAAAAGATATAAATAAATCAGTGATACTCTCTGTGTGTATACCTTGTCATGGTTCCAAATTTCATTAAATAACTTAACGATAACTGTATTTTTATTGCGACAACGAAATGAAAACTTTCAAAAACCAAATGCATATTTCCCCAATTATCACATATTGATAATACCTAATCATAATTCATTATTTTAAGTTATTAAGTATATATTATATGTTAAAAAGATATTTGAAATAATATATTTTATACGCTACTCGAATTCATGTAGATAAAAATATACTATTACCTCTAATGGAAAATAAGTCATGTGTATCACAAAATATAAAAACGGTATCAAATTTCTTACGAATTTACTTTGGGACGGCCAAAGACCCAAATGTGACAATAATATTTTATTGACATTGTATGTACTCTCGTGAAATATGCATCAGCATGATATTGCTGCTTGAGTGTTACAGTACGAATGACACGCATGTGTTACCGCATTTAAGACCAAGTATCCAGCAGTATGAAATTATAGGATGTCAAGAATCGTTGGCACAATCTACCGTAGCGATATATACAGTACCGGTCAAAAATATATCATTTTTATAGAGAAATAGGATTTTGGAGCATAATTTTCATTTAGGTGAATCGAATGGATTCAA
Organism: Tetramorium simillimum; assembly: GCA_011636635.1. NCBI lineage: Eukaryota > Metazoa > Arthropoda > Insecta > Hymenoptera > Formicidae > Tetramorium > Tetramorium simillimum. The sequence continues at coordinate 44 of VBVQ01003175.1, read as the reverse complement.
CATTTTACAATAAATATGTGGTATCATATACACCATATATACCT
>VBVQ01003174.1:0-20238 GCA_011636635.1 Tetramorium simillimum | reverse complement strand
TTATCAGTGTGAGCAGAGGGGGGGGAGATTTTTAATGACGAATGTATGTATAATATTAATTTTGAAATTATTTAAATCGATCTATCAGTTTAAGTGTGCTATTTTAGCTTTAGCTTTAGATTGCATTTTAAGTCCATTAATGTAATGACGCATAGTTTCTAATAATAAATAAAAAAAATATGTAACGATAAAATATTATTAGTCACAAAAGATCCAGCCTGATCGTCTTGGAATTTCTTACATATTAATTGTTTTAATGTCGTTCAATGCGATTTAAATTTTTCGGATAACTTGTCAAAGATAATTGTCAGCGCTCAGTATTTGAGGATTTGGCGTTAGAGTCGAATTCTTTTCGCCAATTTCCAAGAATCATTCCTACACCGTGAAACTCGTAGTGTCAAGTTATACTCAATTTGAGTCATTTTTAACTGTTCCATAAGTCGCCATTGCTCCTGCTCAATATTTCATTAATTTTGACTAAAAGGAAGGTAAAATGTTGACTAACATGGAAGTTAAATTAGATAAATTAACATATTGAGTAAGACTCGCTCAATATGTCGCTAATTTTATCTAATTGTTTTAGTCAAATTAACCGTATATTGAGTAGGAGCAGTGGCAATCTATAAGAGTTTACAATGTAATTGAGCATTACGCGACGCACGATTGATTCTAGAAACACATTTCTTCGACATGTTTTCAGAAAAGAAAAAACGCTTTAGTTTCGCATAGTCATCTAAATTGCAATTTATTCGGAATAACTTGCCGAATGCGGTAGATTTTTTTCAAACAAAGTTACGTTGAAAAAAATTCTGGTTAAAAACGGACGAATCAGAAAATCTCATAGGATTGATCAAACATTCTGGTTATTATAATAGAACTCAATGCTTTATAACTTATAGTAACCAGAATTCCTGGTTATAACAACCAGAATATTTGATCAATTCTACAAGATTCTTCCGATTCGTCCGTCTTCAACCGGAACTTTTTTTTTCAGCGTAGAGAACTGAAGCTCGAAAAAGGAGTGTCGAGAGAGTCCCGAGGCTGGAAGTTCGGCTTCGCGTCTCGCGTCGTCTTTCGCAGGAATTTTATCTTCTCCCGCGTAAAGAGAAGAGGTGATTATCTCCGCCGGTCGCGCGCGTAACTGATACCGGGCTCGACGCGTCTGGGTCAGACCGCCGCGCCGGTTCAGGCATACCTGAACACGCCAGATTGATTCGAGCGAGGCCTTGTTTGCCGCGCGTAATGCACAACGGGCGAGCTTGTTGTTTCGCTTGTTGCGCCGTCGGCTCCTCCTCCGTTGTCTCCAGTTGTCGCGGTTTGTAGCGACAATTGTATCGCACCGGGCCGCACACGCACACGCACGGCTCGTTCGCCACGTTGAATCGGACCCGACGGCGAAGTCGTAAAGCCCCGTGATAGGACGAGACGCGCGCCCATTCGCGCGGTGCCCATTGTGCTCGCTTGAATTCGCTCGTATGATCGTTACGTAATCATTTTCTCTTTTTTTTTTGTTTTTTTCCACAACGGTGCGCGTGACGCTTATCGTCGGTGCTTCAGTCGAACGCGACTCCGTGAATGTATGCATATATTACGGTAGCGGTGTGAGTCGATGATTTTCATGCTATTTCTATCTGTTCGCGGTACCCATCGTGCTCGCACCTGCAGTTTCGCTCGGCGATTCGATAAATCTACAATTTGCACACTGAAAAAAGTTGTGGTTTAAAAAAACAGACGAATCAGAAAATCTTGCAGGATTGATCAAATATTCTGGTAATTATAACGGAAATTCTGATTATTATAATAGAACTTAATACTTTATAATTCATAATAACCAGAATTCCTATTATAATAATCAGAATATTTGATCAATTCTACAAGATTTTTCTGATTCGTCCGTTTTCAACCAGAATTTTTTTTTCAGTGTATTAATATTAAATAAATCGCTTAGATACACCAAGACTGATGTAATTACAGCTCGATATCAATCCTTTTCTCTCTCTTTCCTTCGAGGAGCAGGAGAGCGATCATATTCCTCGCTGAATCTCTGTCGCTTTCGAGCGACGTGATGATAAATAATAATCAAGGTTCTTACGAGACAGTCACGTGAACCTTCTTTCTTGCGTAGATCTATGTAAAATGCATTCCGTAAATTTGTATTTCAGTTCTCATAGATTGGAGATTTACGCCGCTTTTGAAACGAACGATTCAACGAAACACCTTTGATTGAATGTAAATTACAACCTTGAATCTAGATCTCGATCTAAATCAAATTGTGATATTGCCGATAAGCCGATACATGTGACTCGTCGGTCGTTATTATGTAGTGCGTGCAACGCCTAACGTTAACGTTTTATTTGTATGTACACTGAAAGAAATTCTGGACAAAAACGTACGAGTCGGAAAATCTTGTAGGATTGATCAAATATTCTGGTTACCCTGATAGAAAAGTATTATTGTGCAGTAATAAATTGGCAAGTAATAATAGTAATAAATTACTAAATAATTACTGAATAATTGTAATTTATTACTATTATTACTTGCCAATTTATTACTGCGCGGTAATACTTTTCTATAAGGGTATTATAATAGGAATTCTGGTTATTATAAGTTATAAAGTATTGAGTTCTATTACAATAACCAGAATATTTGATCGATCCTATAGGATTTTCTGATTCCTCCGTTTTTTTAATCAGAATTTTTTTCAGTGTAATACGAGTGTTTATTCTGAAGATTACGAGTCATCCGGAATTTTCACGCGTTATACGTGATATATGTATTAGAATGACAGGAGCTTGCTTCAACATTACTAACGCGAGATAATCGATCGTAATTGAACGACTGATACGTGTTAAGTGCGGTAATACTTCATTAATTAACACAAAGGTGTGATATTTAATGTTTCATTGAGGTGTGTAACCGTATTTATTGCCCGAGGAAAAACTTCATTTTCCCTCTTATTTGCTGCAAAATAGTCTGGTCGTTACATAAAATATTCGCATCAGGGATATGTATAACTGCATATCCATTAATTGACTTCTTTTTCCTCGTGATCGTCTACGTTACAGTTTCTGTGCATCACGTTGCAAGATACTACCCGTTATATTGGTCTCGCTTATTTGTTGTTTTTCTACGATTGTTATCATATCGCTCAACCAACGTGCGTTCTTTTTTTTTTTTTCAAATAACTCTTGTCGGACACGACATCTCGCGCACCGCAATCTCACGTAATTAGCAACCGTAATGACGTAGAATGCGAAGAACTTGTTGTCCCGAGTTTATTAAGGTTACGATTTAATCAGCACCTATCAGCAATCCTTTTTTTTTTTCGTCCAATTGGATTCTTCGTGCTTTCTTTCTGCTGTACATTTTCTCCGGGTGATTACTTGTTGAAATACATATAATGAACTTCTGCTTTTCAATTGGCTCTGTTCTCTCTTCCTGTCTTTTTTTTTATATCGATGAATGGAGATGTGATTGTTAAAATGTTACAATTTGTCTACTTTCGCCGTACTTACAAACGTTTTGTAAAACTCCATACAATTTCACAGGAAACCAACGCCCGTCCGCCATCAAGTTTCGCCACAGCTTTATCTATTTACCGCATTTTCGCACGCGACGTTACATTCTGCGATTACGCTCTTAGCCACATTTAATGATGGGGGCATCGAACGTTATTATATGTATACTCTATTCTTAACTTTTTGTCGTTAATTAAGCAGATTAGGCTTTATTTTATTTCTTAAACATTAGTTGTTGTCTTTTAATTATTTGTCAATACATTATTTTGCAATCTTGATATTTAAGTGGTAAACTGTGCTTTCGCCACAGAATTAAACAATGTCAATGGAAAGAAAAATTCTTAAAAATATTTGTAGAAAATGTGTAGTGAATTGTTGTCATACATATTCTCAATAAATATAGCAAGCTTATTAATTTCTTATTAATGTCAATCATGAAAAATGTCTAGAGAATTACACGAAAATTTTATTCTCTCCTGTTAAGTTTATTTCTTGCTTACATTTTAATATCGATTGATGTAACAATTGGAACTGATTTGTAAATATTAAACTAATTTGTAAATATTAAAGAAGTGAAATATGTGAGAGAACAGTTCTTAATATATTGTAAGCTGTATCTGCACGTGCAACGAGACAACAACGAGACAAGCCACTTAGCCAATTACAGACTGTCGTGTGACCAAGTAATAAGAGAAGAACTTACGGCAGGCAGCATTAAATTTAGCAACCTTCTAGAATTTCTGTCTAGAAAACTAGAAAATCTAAAAATTTCCCTGGACTATTGCCCGCGTAGAGTCCTTCTGGTATTGTCTTTTCTTAAAAAAGAAAACAATATATTATATAATAAATTGTCTAACTTTATTTTTAGACTGATTTTTTGATAGATTGCAATGAGAAGAATATATTTAGCGCCTCAGAAATTGCGGTATGCAACGAGTACGTTTTCTGTAAATTAATAAAAATACCGATTGAAGCGATCAGCCCTTGAGATATTAATTAGTCCTGTCGATAATACATTATTAGTATTTCGATGCTCTTTTCTTGCAATTAGCTATGAACGATAGTGCCTTGATAGGAAAGCTAATTAAAATATTTAGAAGACTGCTAATCTTTCGACACTTAATGAAGCTATGCTTACGCTGTAAAAATAACTTCAAAGAAGAAATATTGATGAACAATGTATTGAAAAATATATAAAAAGATGTTTTAATTAATGTTAATTAATTGAACTAACTTCTTTTATAATTTTTTATCGAATGATTTACAAAAACTGTGCAAATGTGAGAAGAAGATACGCGTTTTCCGCGTTTCTCAAAAATATTGATAAACAATGTATTGAAAAATATAAAAAAAGACGTTTTAATTAATGTTAATTAATTGAACTAACTTCTTTTATAATTTTTTATCGAATGATTACAAAAACTGTGCAAATGTGAGAAGAAGGTACGCGTCTTCCGCGTTTCTCAGAAATATTATTTCACGCGTGACGTTTCCGTTGACACATCTTCGATCTTTTGAAACTCTATGTATCCTTTGAATCATTAGTTATGTCATCCAAGACTTTGACTTTTCGCCTCTCGAACTCGATACGCACAGTTTATATAACTCTCTAATTATCAAACCGCATTTGTGGGAGCAAGCGTGTCGACACCACTTTTTTTTTTATCCCGGTTGATGGGCCGCGATAAGAGCGAGAATTTAACCCCGCCGAGGGTGCGCCGACGCGAGTGTAACACTTTTATTCACGTACATATTTATGGAGCGTCTCGCTTATCTGGCACTCCTGTTTACCCTCGCGTCTCTCCGCCTACGACATACGAAACGGCGCCGTGAAACTTTTCATTTGAACTTTCGGCGGTCAGATTGCGTCGGGTGTAACGACTATCTAAAGTACGACCGTGCACTATTAAATTCGTGATGTCAAATTGTACTCAATTTGAGTCATTTTTAACCATTTATCCTTAAGTCGCCATTTTGCCTCGTGTCGTATGTCGCCAATTTAACTAAAACAAATAGAGTTACATAACAACGTGTTAATTACATTTATTTTGTGCTAAAATAATAATTTCGATACATACAAAATTAAATATTATTTGTATTTATTTATAAGGAATTGGTAAATTTAATCCTTTAATTTAGTATTCAACACCGAGTAAACACAAAGTAACGGTAATATAACATCGATATTAAAATTTCCTACTCAATATAACTGTTATATACAAGACATGTTACATTGCAGTTGTATTGTTGAGTGGGAAATTATAGCATTGATGTTACATTATTGTTACTTTGTATTTACTGGGCAGTGTGCGTCTCCCGTTGTATTTTGTATTGCGGATAAGACATGTCACAAAGTGCTAGTTTAATTTGATAGCGATTCCTCAAATGTTGCTCCTATGAGAAAAATTATCGATCCTTTAAAGCGGAAGCGTGGAGCGCGGAAGAAAAGGAATGTTTGCAAATCAAATATTGGCGGTTTTCCCGTCGACACGGAAAGCCTTTTATCACGGCTTTCTTTCTCTCAGTCCTTCCTCGCTAGTCGCTTTCTGGGTTTCGTCAATCTCGCTCCCGTTAGTCTCTGCTTTAGTTTGAATAAAAGAAGTTTGTGAATGATCGAACTCGGAAATCTAGTTTACAGTAGACGTCCGCTTCGTCTTTCACGTATAGTTTCTATTAAATACCTGCAGCAGAATTCTCTGTCATTTGTATTGTTCCGTTTACTTAGTAAATTTAGACTTTCTTTGAATAATTTTATTAAGATCTTACAAATACATTAATAAACAGACATCTAAAATCCATGAAATCGATATTTTATTGTACTGGCATAGTAACCTCGTTTCTTACTTCGTATATTTTGTTATTACGTCTTACGTGACACATTTATTGATCGATAAAAATGTGCGTATCGTGCTAACAAGACGCGACTACAATTGTCTTATCTAGTATCAATGTTTGTTCGATATCTCGTTGGTTAAGATTCACGATTCATTTTGTCTTACATTTTTATCATGTCTCTTTTAATTATATTCGCATTTTTTCAATACTTTTCTCAGAAGTAACTGACAAGAAAAGAATTTTATTTAGTTTGACGCATTAATCTCGTCATATTGATATTTCTTGCAATATCACTTGCAATTGCAACTTTTTAAATTTTCGGAAAATTATGTGAAAATCGCGCGATTTTATGTGCAACATGAAATAATTTTGTAGAAAAAAAATATGGATGCTTATGCATCATACCTTCGTTATTTTCTAGTATATACGATACAAGCTGCAATTTATAACAAATATTACCTCTCTCATTGCAGGGTAAGGATTAAATTGCTTTGAAAATGGGGGCGATGTTCAGGAGTGAGGAGATGGCCCTTTGCCAGCTGTTCATTCAGCCGGAGGCGGCTTACCTTTCTGTTTCTGAACTCGGGGAAACCGGTACGGTGCAATTTCGTGATGTAAGTTGAATTAAATGTAATCTCCATTGATAACTTTATTTAAGGTAGTTAGTCTAACTAATCTGTAACTACTTATGTTGACTCGAATGTGTCAACTGGTGCATTTAAAGTTATTTTAAAAATTATGTTTTTTGCTGAGATAAGAAATTCATTCGTTTATTATCAAATTTATTATATCTTATAATATTTAATAATTGTTATAGGAAAGGGATAAGAGAAAGCATTTTTTATTAAGTAATTTTAAATTTATATAGATTAGCATAGGTAATTTATTTATTAAAGAAATATTTAATTAAAAAAATATAAGAATATTCTATGAAATTCTATGTAATTGTAAGGGAAAAGTGGGTGGACCCTGGACATTTTAATATCTCCAATATTAAATCGCATAGAAAAACAAATGCATGTTAAAACATGTCTACCTCAGCGTCATGACTCTTATTTTTAGCTGCTCTACGACATATTTCAAGCTCATTCAAATAGGAGATTTACACCTAAAAATGTTCCCTTGTTAGTTACATATATTTCTTTCATATTATACAAATTAATAGTAAAAATATTAGATCGAGTCAGTCGGGTATCTTCGGACACATTTATGAATCTAAAATTATAAAAATGATACATTTTATTATTGTTGTAATTCTTCATTAGTTTGTACTATTTTCATGTGCTAAGTAATATGAATGTATTTGTTTTGGATACGATTATAAAAATGTCAAAATTTAAGGGACTACTAATAGAGGCAAGTCAGATGAAATTAATATGAAAGAAGTAATTATATACATGTACATATATATTATACATGTTGTGGAGCAAAATGCATAACGCAGCAAATATAATCACACAGTTATCACCATTTTGCCCGTATTGAATCTCGACAGAGATCAGGTTCCAGTTCTTATACTAAGAAGAAGAGTTATCACCATTGCCTGATGCTTTTAAAAAGCGCATCTCATTTACGAAGAACGCAAGAAAGTAATATTTTAATATCATCTTCATATATATATAGATAAAATTATTGCCAATATAAAGGTATTAAAGATAAACAATTCGAAACAAAACAGTCGAAATCTTTTTCCTCAAGACGAACATCAAGACACTCGACGTGTTACTTGCGGAGAAATTTTTGAAGAAGATTGGATTCAATGAATAAATGCAAAAATTGCATACGAAGAATGCGTAGACATTCATCCTTCAAATATATGTAGTTATTGTAATATTTGTAAGAACAAATGGCGTTCAAATAATTGTTGAAACATATGTTCGGGGCGGTCCGCAATTTTTTAACTGCTCAAAAATAGAGGCTATAAGTTATTAATTATTTTTTCGAAAATAATTTATGAAAAGTATTCTATTTTCAACTTTTAATGATTCAAAATGGTTCAAAGTTTATTTTGTAAAAGTATAATTTAATTAAAATCCATTAATTATTATTTTTGCATTTTATTTAAAGTATTCGGGGTTGCGCGCCTTTTCCCTACTTCTAACAATATTTGTTTAAATGGACTAGAAAGGTTTGCAGTCGGAAAGATCAGAAGAATTTGATTTGTTAGTGCAGACGTATGCATTAATGGAATATGAAATCTTTTTACTAGTCTACTTATACTTTGTATTAACAATAAAAAAAATGTTGATATTTGGAGCGGTTATAGTTCAATTTATCTCGGGGTATTTAAATCCCGCCGAATTGCCGTTTTGCAGTAATTGCAATTGACAAGATTGAGATTTTTTAATGAGGCAAAAGGCATTGTGTTTCGGAAGTTTTGTACTATCGATTGAATTAGAGTAAAGGAAATTCGATAAAAATGACCAACAAAGCGGCAAAAAATGTATTATTGAAGAAAATGAATATCTCTTATTGGTATAAAATTTAAATTAAATTAATAATATTTTTCATACAGAATTTAGTTAGATCAGTAGAAAATTTAATGTTCTTCGAGTTATAAAAATCTCGTCGATGTCTTCATTCATTCTTAAATTATGTCTACAAAAAGATCACTGAAAAACATAGTTTTGAGAAAAATGCATTTAAAGTTTCGGTATGATACTTACATCTCAGGGATAAATATAACAATTACATCAATTAAAAGTTGCTTAGACTATAAAATGCTTCCTAATATTGCATTAACTTCAACGAGCAGCAGTTCGCTTTGAAAACACATTTGATCTCATGCGATTTTCGATTCTTTTTCTTCTGACAATCGCATCACGGTACGTGTCACCCAATTTTCAGACCGTCAGTTTACCCTTTCTGTTCTCCTAAACGTAATTATTTGAACTTTTTAGATTAGTAATCGGGAAAATACTTTCAAAGAATCACATGCTTCCGAAAATATAAAACTCCAAATTAATGTTTTTAAAATTTCAACCTTTCTACTTCCCTTAACAGATTAAAGTGAATAAACAGATACAGGATTAATGATTAGATATAGAATGCTATCTTGATTTTTTAATGTCGAGACTTCTTGTGATAATTTATTTAAAAATTTTCGAATTTTGAAAGTACTATAAATATTGAAATTTTTACTATGAAGTATATATAAATTTTGAGTGAGATATAAAATCTTTTGACGCATTTTAAAGTTTTGCCGTGACTAGTCGAATGATTTAATTTTATTAAACATATAGGCTGTGCAATAAAATTTTGGTATGTTTTTCAAACATCAAAAGTTTAATCGATACGAATGTCTCTGACTACATCGGGAACTAATCACGTTAAATTTTGACACAATGTCTAGTTGAACGGCGACTTGAATTACTTTCAACGGAAGTTCGTCAATGAGGTCCGACGATGCGACGAATTGGAGCGCAAGCTTCGATACATCGATGCAGAGGTCAAGAAAGATGGTGTTCCGATCCCGGATAATCTTACGGAACTACCACGCGCGCCCAACCCACGTGCAATTATCGATCTCGAGGTAAACAGTTCCTTCCACAATTCACAGAAAACTTACTTCGACATATTTTGCACAAAATAAATTTGACAAAGAAACCCATGTAGATGTCCTCATCTGATTTTGATGAGTTTTTAATACGTTGTTTTCTAGTTAAAAACAAAGGATACGTATTTTTTTTATACATGGTCTTTGACATTTTATACATATAATCGATGTTAGGGAGTGAAATGTTCTTTTGAAGAAAATCGGTTTTTTTTTCTTTCGAGGCGATCGTATCGTCGAAATTATAAAAGATAGAAAAAATGTTTCAAAGTTGAATGATTTCAAGAGTACTTTAAAGTTATAACCAAACATTTTTTTCAAATACCATTCAATATTCTTTCAAAATTTTGAATATTTTGAATAAAAATAATTTTGAATAAATTTTTCAAAGTTGAATGATTTCAAAAGTACTTTAAAGTTATAACTTTAAAGTACTCTTGAAATCATTCAATTTTGAAAAATTTTTTATTGCCAAATTATAGTATTCTTGAAACTATTCAACTTTTGTTTGAAATTTTTTAAATTAATTTTCTTTTATAGTTTCGATGCTATTCGTCTTAAAAAGAAGAAAAACTGATTTTTTTTCAAAGGGTTTACCTCTTCCTGTTTTACTTCCTAAACATACAATTGGGTACATGTAAAAAATACTGCGTTCTTTATTTTGTAATAAAGAATACATATATGTATATATAAAAAATACGTGTTCTTAATTTTGAGCTACAAAACAACGTACTGAAAGAATCGAAAGGGAACCCCAAGATGGGTTTTTTGTAAATATATATATATATATATAAAATAGATCAGATCCGCGAGTTCTCATTTTTGACATTTTAACGGTTTTGACAATTGTTCACAAAAAAATCTGTTTAGATGGTTATATTACTAAAACAGAAAGAGTTAGTTTTTTTAGCACGCAACGTGACAAGTAAAAATATCCCGTATGTGAAATAAGATTTTACGATAACTTTGAAGAGCAGCAAATGAGAATCGATATTTCAAAACAAAAACTTATAATCGATATTAATTGTTATTACATAAAAGTAGCAGTATTGTATAATTATTTACAATGTTGATATTCTTAAATTGCGCATTTATTATACGATAATACATCAATTGCATTAATGTGTATCTCTTGCGACAGGCGCATCTCGAAAAAACGGAAAACGACATACAAGAGCTGAGTCAGAACGCGGTGAACTTGAAGAGCAACTATCTCGAGCTGACGGAATTACAGCATGTGCTCGAGAAGACGCAAGCATTCTTCACGGAGGTACCTAAGTAGTTCAGCTGCTTTTGCTTGTAGCACCGTCCCCCTTCGTATAATCGATGTTACCATTTTGTCGAAGAATCAAGATTCGTTTCATCTTCTTCTATATCAACAGGAAGAGGCCAATGATTCAATTACCAAGGCGCTCATCAACGAGGAAACACCGAATCCCGTTGTCTCGATTCGCGGCCGTCTGGAGTAAGTTACGGTCCTGTGGAAGAAGAATCATCATTTAACATTAGAAGTACCGATCGAGCGTTTCCGATTATTTTTATTTTTTAGATTAAAATAATCCTATTTTTTATGTAAAAGATTAAATAATCCTATTTTTTATGTAAAAGATGGGATTCGAAATATTATAACGTCAGAATAAAAGAAAAGAAATATTGATGATAAGTTGTCTTTTACGCAAGAAACAGAATTGTTAATCTTAAACGATCGGAAATGATGCTTCTAGTGTTAAACCGACTTTCTCTCGTCGTATTAAATATAACATTTTAATATATTAAGCGCGCGTATGTGATGTTTAATAACTTAAAAGGATGCCTTTTTATACGTGTAAGCACTCCCCATGCGACGGCTTCGCTATTTTTGTACGCTCGTTTATTCCAATGGGATTTGCCCTAGAATAACTTCCGCTATATTACTTAATTCACTGCAATATTACTTAATTTATTTGAAGAATAATTCTTATAACTAATTATATGTAATTAATTCATTGCAATAATATAAATTTGAATAATATAACAAATAATATTTTTGTTAGACAATTGTTTTCGATAACTTTTAAATGTAATAAAAAATGAAAAAATATTAAGAAAAATTTTTAAACAAAAAAATTGCCTTTAATTAATTGTTTTATGTAATTTTTATACAATTTTAAGTAATATTAGATAAAAATAGATCATTTATTTTATTATATTTGGGTTTATAGAAAAAATTTTTTAAAGATAAAAGTTTTCTAGATGAATAATTTTCTCGAATAATTTCATTTCACATGTAATTTGTTTCCAAATGATATAAGAATTCTTGTATCGTTACAATTAAAAATGAAACGATAAATAAAAGTTAATGTTACATTATAATTTGTGTGTGAAGCTTTCGCGGTGTATTTACATGACTATTCAATTTGGTTTCCGGGTTTAAGCCGCAGGCATTCTTGATTTGATTCCGTCGTTTCGTGAACATTTCAGTTCACTTCGTCAAAGCGGAATAATCTGATACAGTATCAGGTTGTCCCTTCCTGATGAAATAAATTGAAATGTTCACCAAAGTCGGAGAATCAAATCAAGAATACGTACGGCTTAAATAAAAAAATCAAATCGCATAAATAATATTATATATCTGTATATGTCTATAGCATACAAGTGACAATTATATGCTGCAATAATATATTGCTTGATAAAACGTAACGTTATAATAACATTTATTTTCTCGCAGATTCGTCGGTGGGGTAATAAATCGCGAACGAGTGCCAGCCTTTGAGAGGATGCTTTGGCGTATATCACGCGGAAATGTTTTTCTTCGGCAAACCGAACTTGAGAAGCCGCTGGAGGATCCAACTACAGTTAGTCCCGATTCTTCTTTTATTTCAACACAAGAAATGACTTTATTTTAATTCATTTATAATATTTACTAATTTTTGTTGGTTATCTATGTGTGTGAAAGAAATGAGACACGCGATATCAGAATGGAATTAACGGACCTCGGAAAATTAATTTAACTTCGCTTTGACTCACGTCGCAAAATGAGAATGATTCTTTTGATTCTTTTTCTTTCGTAAATGTTTTCAGGGCAACGAAATCTATAAAACGGCCTTCGTGGCATTTTTTCAAGGGGAACAATTGAAGACCCGAATTAAAAAGGTCTGCACTGGCTTCCACGCCTCGCTCTACCCGTGTCCGACTAGCCATGCGGAACGTCAGGAAATGCTGAAAGGTGTGCGAACACGGCTGGAAGACCTTAAATTGGTGAGATTGTTGTGTCGAAGAAATTATAAATGTTAATATATTTAAATAGTAAGTATGTACTTAATGCAGATGTGTATTTCTTATAACTATACTGTTAGATGTCATAATTTTATTACGAATATTAATTACATTGTGCGACAGAACTCCAAAAAGGAACGGGGAATTTTCAAAAGAGATAGGAAGTTTTTGTACTCCAAAACACGTTTCTAACGGGATTTTGCTAGGTTAGCGCGTTTAAGCTTCTTTTATTAAATACAAGGGACAGAATTTAGATAATTGAAAAATGATACTCTGCGACGAACATAATTTGTTTTAAAGCAATAATGAAAATTTAAAATAATAGAAAATTCTTGTACCTCAGAAAGCATTGTCAACGGTGTTAAATTTTGTTGAGTTTGCTTATTTAAGCTTTTTTTGTTAATAAAATAAATTAATTCATTGAGGCTCATGGCCAGCACAGCTGAAATAGCGATAAACTAACTATTGGATTCATAGCAAGATAAAAATGTGGTTTATACGGTTTTTTTTGTTTGTTAATAAGAAATTGTTTAAACAATTTTTTTATTAATTGTCCTTTGCAAAATTTAAAAATGTCGTTCGATTCTACGGGAAAAAATCATAAAGATTTTGTCTGAAACATTTTTTTGTAGGAGCTTTAGTTCGCCAGAAAAAATGAAAGAAGAAGGTGGGTTTTCGGCCCTTTTTCGACTTTTTTCGCAAACGCCCTTACTGGTTCGAATTATGAATAGAAAAGTGCTCGCTAAATATCTGATTCATAGCATAAGTATATAAGAAGTTACATAAGCACATTTATACAATTTTTGAATTAGTTGAGATGTTTCAGACAAAATCTTTATGATTTTTCCCGTAGAATCAAATGACATTTTTAGATTTTGCAAAAGACAGTTAATAAAAAAATTGTCTAAACAATTTTTTATTAACAAACAAAACAAACAAAAGAAAAACCGTACAAATCTTATTTTTACCTTATGCTATGAATCCAATGGTTAGTTTGTCGCTATCTCGACTGTGCTGGCCATGGGCTTTAATGGGTTAATTCGCTGATTGTTAGTCATAATAGTAGACTGTCTATGAGAGCTTCTTCTTTAATGTGGCTCCTGGTCCCTCGTTGAGACCAATATGGCCAACTGTACTGTCTATGAGATATAAAATGTCTATGAGATTAAAATTGGTATATAGGCTTACCTATGAAGTTGTAGTTTTTTAAAAAACGGCCATGTAAAAAAAGAAAAAAAAAGAACAAATATTTCAACCGGCAATTTTATTTGGCAATAAAAAGAAAATGCTAAAAATGGTATTTTTGCTAAAAAAAATCTTGGGTATGAAGTTTTAATCAATTTTTTTAATCAATTTCAATCATTTTTTAGTTGTCTAAATTCTGTCCTTTGTACCTAATGAAAGAAGTTTAAATGCGCTAATCTAATAAAATCCCGTTAGGAACATGTTTTGGAGTACAAAAACTTTCTATTTCTTTTGAAAATTCTCCATCTCTTAAAAAAAAATTTTTATTTGTCGCACAGTGTTATTATTATAAACCTGAAAAAAAATTTTCATATACATATAATTATGTATAAAATATGTTTATATGTATTTTTTGGGAAAATTTCTGTATACATGTTCTTCATCTATATAAAAAAATAATAAGATGAATAATTGAAAAATAACACTGTTCGACAAAATTTGACTTTATTTTTCGCAAGTGTGAATAGTCATTTTCAACGTATTTTTGCCTGCTGAACACTAATCCGTTATCCAAATTTGACGTCACATTTATCACGTCACAATTTTCAGAAAAATGGAGTCAAAGTGGCCGAAAATGATTTCGAGGGTTTTCATGACGTTATATAACGCCGGTACTAATTTTTTTTTAAACTTTGTTTATATCATTCGAAAGTATCAACTTTTAGCTTTATAATGCATTTTGTTTTGTATCGATATAATTTTTGCTTTTCAAAATATAATAATTTGAAAATAGCTCTTTTTCCTATACATGAAAGACACATGCGAAAGACATTTTATTCTATTTTAATACTGCATTAGTGTGAATCACGTAATAAATACTACTACTACTACTAATACTGCATTAAGTGCAAAATAAGTGCTTTTAGACTTAAATAATGTAATAGGTGTGAGTCGTTAATACAATTTTAACATGTTGCTCCGTGTGTAGTCTGATTGTTGCACAAAATTCGAAATATCTCGATAATGAAAAATTATATTGAAACGAAACAAAGTGCATTTTAAAGCTGAAAGTTGATCTTTTCGAATGGTACAAACAAAATTTGATACCGATGTTATAACGTCATGAATACTCGAAATTGTCATTTTTGGCCACTTTGACGCTATTTTTCTCAAAATTGTGACTTGATAGTCAAATTTAGATAACAGATTCATGTTCAGGAGGCAAAAATACATTGAAAATGACTATTCATATTTATGTTATAAAAATACTGTCGGACAGTGTAATTAGAAAAATAACTTTTGCATTATTTTTTAATAAAAATTAAAATTACGATTAAATTATATAATGTTTTATAATGTTTTATGTATATGTATATGTAATTACAATGTTACCAGTGTATTTTACGTATGGTGTGGCGATCACGGTGCAGAAAATTATATGCTGCTCTAAGAAATAAAAAATCCGAATTTAAATCTGACCAAAAATTTATTCGATCGTCACGTCATTTGTTCGATTTCTTGATGAAAAGTATTTAATTCTTATAATTATATGTATATATAAATGTAATAATCGTAGTAATTTTATTAGGGTGCAAAAATGAGAACATCCTAGTTGGAACACTCCTATAATTAAATTAAAGAAATATTGTAATGCATTTAATATTCAATCTTTAGGCAATGCGGAAATATCTTACTGTATCTTACCATTATTTAATTAAATAACTTTTCTTTTTCTTTAAGGTACTAAATCAAACGCAAGATCATCGCCAGCGTGTCCTGCATAACGTAGCGAAGGAATTGCCAAACTGGAGTATCATGGTCCGAAAGATGAAAGCTATTTATCACACAATGAATTTGTTCAATATGGATGTGTCGAAAAAGTGTCTCATCGGAGAATGCTGGATGCCCCTTTCCGATCTCGCAACCGTACAAAATTGCCTTACAGAAGGATCGGTCAGTGTATTATCTATAAAAAATCCAATTAGATGTAATGATGTAGATTACATTATTTTTACTGCTTTGTATATTTTAAAAATAGAAGGATGTAAACGGTTAATATTATGACAATTGGGTGTTAAATAGAAATATAATTTTCACCAGGCATGATAGAAGAGATTTTATTGACGATAGAAAAATTAATAAGTTTAGAAATTATAATATATTTGAGTCAGTATTTATGAATGGATCTTTAATTTCTAAGCAGTTGCGCTTAATGCCAAATCGTCTTTTGTAATTTACAATTCGCTGCGAAATGAAAAGCTTTTGTATCGTTAGTCTTCTCGGAAGATAACCGATAGTCGCTCAAATACATATTTCGAAACACAAGACATGAATTATTGAACATGAATGTGGAATTTTTTTAGCGACAATGTGGCAGCTCCATACCGTCTTTCCTTAACGTGATACACACGGATGAGAAGCCTCCGACGTTCAACAGGACGAACAAGTTTACGAGAGGCTTTCAAAATCTAATTGACGCATACGGTGTGGCATCGTATCGCGAAGCTAATCCGGCACTTTACACTATCATTACGTTCCCCTTTCTGTTCGCCGTTATGTTCGGCGACGCTGGCCACGGTGAGTATAAATCCGAGTGAGCAAGAACGGTGAAATAAACATGTGAAAAATATACATATTGATAAGTAATCATTATTGACGCGTGACTTGTTGTGCTAGGTCTGATACTGACGGTTTTCGGCTTGGCTATGGTGCTGATGGAGAAAAAAATCATTGCGAAAAAGTCGGACAACGAAATCGGGAATCTATTCTTCGGCGGTCGCTACATCATCCTACTCATGGGTTTATTCTCCATCTACAGCGGTTTGATCTACAACGACATATTCGCGAAGTCAATTAACATATTCGGATCTAGTTGGAGGGTCAGGAATTCATTCAGCGATATCAAGCTTAACAAAACGATAGACTTGTCGCCAAACTCAAACGAGAGTTACCTGCAGTATCCCTATCCTCTCGGCGTAGACCCGGTTTGGTCTCTCGCTGGGAACAAAATTGTATTTCAAAATTCGTTCAAGATGAAGCTGTCGATTATTCTTGGCGTCGCGCACATGATCTTCGGCGTCTGCATGAATGTTGTTAACATGGTGTAAGTATAATCGTGTAATCTTGATAGAAAAAGTTAAAAGTCAGTCAGATTGTAAAGGCATACTATTGTCTAAGCATATTATTATCTAAAGAAAATGCAGATGCGTTATCAATACGTGTATTAATATCAAGCAGTGCATGTCAAATCGTGTTCTGCGTTTCTTAAAGATTACGAAATTGTAAGTAATATTTTTTGTGCACTTATTGCCATGATTAAATAATAACTGAAAAGTTATTAAGTAATATGAGAGTTCATGTCTAAAAATTAATACTATTAATCGATTTCTTTTATTATTCTACATCTAAAAGTATTCAGATAAAATAATTGAAAAGTGAATACTTTATAAGATATTTCATATTTTATATTATAAAGTATCATGACAGAATTTAAAATATTTCGAAAAGTACTTAACGAAAGTAATTGAGATAATCGGTAGAAAGCATTTCTGAATTTCTGTTTGCGTAAAGGACTTATTCTTTCCGAAACAGGTTTGACCGAAGTTTTTCGCGACGCTTTGTATTATATCGCGCGTTGTGATTTTTTACAGATATTTCAAGAAATATGCCAACTTGCTTCTTGAATTTCTACCACAATTGCTCTTCCTTATATTACTATTTTTCTACATGACTGCCTTGATGTTTATCAAATGGATTTTGTACCAGGCTTCATCTACAGGTAAATATTAATTTACTCTCAAATAAATGATTGCAATATATACAGGGCGTCCATTATAATCCTTCCATGTAATTATCTTCCGAATTATAATTCATTGTTTAAAAAAATGTTTCAAATAGAACTTGTTCTGTTTTGAAGAGATCGTTATAACAATAGGATACAAGTCTTGTCTGAGTGAAGATGCCTCCAAGATTTCAAGATCTCAATTTTTTTTAATGGAACTATACAGGATGTCTGATTTTAAAAAGATAAAAATAAAGATAAAGTTTACCCACTTTAGTAGCGAGTGGAACCTTTTTTAAAATTTTCGAAATTCATTCGAAAGAAAATCATTACCAAGAAGAACTTACGTAAATGATCTTGAATGCTCTTGACAGATCGACATATAAGTCAATAAATTCATCTCGGAAGAGACTGCGTCTAGCTAATTGAAAATATATAATTTCATTAAAGAAAAAGATCACATTGAAATCTCGGAGACATCTTCACCCCAGACAAAACTTGTATCTATAGGATGTCCTCCCTCGAAACAGAGTAAATTCTATTGAAACATTTTTTGGAACAACAAAATAGCTCGGAAGAAAATTGCATGGAAAAATTGTAATAAAACACTATATATATATATATATATATATATATATGCTTCTAATATATATATTTATTTAATCTATATATATGCTTCTAACGTAATGTGATGATTTGTAATACAGTTCTAAAACGAACACCTGGTTGTGCACCGTCGGTGTTAATTACCTTTATTAACATGGTGCTTTTCAAACATGCTGTGGTGCCTGAGGGTTGTTCTGAATACATGTTCGAGGGACAGGATATCTTACAGATGGTTTTGCTTGTCTGTGCCCTTCTGTGTGTTCCGGTGATGCTCTTCGGAAAGCCATTATTTATTATATGTACCAAGTCAAAGGATTCAAAACCAGGAAAGATTTGCGTAAGTAACTCGTTGTTTTATTTTGTACTGTTTAACTACCATCACTTGTAAAATGATTAATAATGATGACTTATTTTATCGTACTCACAATTTCTAATAACAAAAGTGCGAACCTTTGATTTTTATTTCACATTATAAGCGTCATTTGCATATATAAAGTTAATAAGTTTAGCAAGAGCCTGATGATCACAGATCTCGCTGATTCGTAAAAAATTTGGCAATCAGCTAATAATGTTAAACGTCTCGCGACATCGATAGATTATCATAGTAGACGAAACGGGAGAATTGATGTTCTGCATTTAATCGCGAATACGGACGAAATACTCGATATTTACTGACGTTACACGTGTGCTGCTTTGTTCAGAGCAACGGGAGAACGTCTCAGGACATCGAGCTACAGACCCAAGAACTGCCGGGAACCAGCAAGGATACCGCGGTGGATCCTCACAGTACTGATGAGAACAGCTTCAGCGAGCTGATGATCAATCAGATTATCCACACCATAGAATACGTTTTGTCCACCGTTTCGCATACAGCGTCGTATCTGCGTCTGTGGGCCCTGTCATTGGCCCACTCTCAGCTGTCAGAAGTACTCTGGAACAGAGTGTTGCGGATAGGCTTGGGCGCTGACGAGGGTCAGTACGTCAACAGTATTATTCTGTTCTTCATATTCGCTGTTTGGGCCTTCTTCACTGTCGTTATTCTCGTGTTGATGGAGGGCCTCTCGGCGTTTCTTCATACGCTTCGACTTCATTGGTACGTACGAGTAGGCTGTTTCAAAGAGCTTGCGCCCTTTTTTGATAAAATGTTCTGCTTCAGGTAAAGTTAGAGAAATCTGAAACTGTTTAAGAAGGAAATTGAAAGATATTTTTTTAAGCGGGAAAAAGCGTAAAGTAACTTATTTGCTGAATAAGAAGTATTTTTAACTGATCTGATCACATTTTCAACAAATAAAATAAATCTTTTTTTGTGTTAATTTTTATAATGATTAACTTTTAATGTTTTTATCCGGTAGTTCTGTTTATCTACTTATTGGTCGTGGAGTGCTAGTTGATAAAATCTAGAGAACCAAACTGTTTTATTATAATAAAATGCTATTTTCTGTTATTCCCTTAATATTTTTTAGGGTTGAGTTTATGAGTAAATTCTACGAGGGCCAAGGACAGCC
>VBVQ01003173.1:0-20213 GCA_011636635.1 Tetramorium simillimum | reverse complement strand
ATGCGTAATATTTCATAGATTAATTGCCTACTAAAATGGATGAACTAGAAATGGATTCAATTAATTGATGTAATAAATATTTAATCCTGGATATGTATAATTATTGATATCAATTTATTATGCATATACATAAAATATGCACAAAGGCTGGAACTTTACGAAACTCATAAAGTGTAGTTTACCATATTATACATCATTTATTAGCATTTTAGTATCTTATAGCTAGAGGTCTGAGAGTTTGACCTTTCTATAAATATTCCAGAATTAAATATATAAACTGATAAGCTGATTCGAGAAAACAATAAAGAGTTAATCAAAATTTTTTTTAATTCGTATATTACAACTATAAAATAAAAAGACAGAAAATATTTAATAGTCCAACCAATCTCGGATTGAGATAAAAATACGCTAATGACTATCAATCATATTTGTCTTATATTGATTTTTTTAATTTTGTGTGTAACTTAACTATTCATTTCAATATCAAAGATTTATAATTGGAGAGATTAGAAAACTTATATAATGTAAAATAACTTTTATCTATAATAATTAAAATATATACTTAGTAAATGATTTGTTACAATATCAAAATTGTAAATAATGTCATAATACATAAGAATTTCAAAAAGAAAATTAGCTGAATCATAAAAATCAATATAATTTGAGATATAAAAATCAATAGCAAAATGATAAATTACTGTAGATACGTAAATAAACATGATTATGACCTACTAACACTATGCGATATTGACCAACTTTGATAATTTAAAACTTAAAAAACTATCGTATTAACATTTTATAGGATAAAGTTTTTATTCAAATAAACATGAAGTTTTCGATTTTAATTAATCCTTAGAATGCGCTATTATAATAATCGTGAAACATTAAATACTAAACATACTAAACATAATTATAACATAATAGTAAACATAACATAATACTAAACATAATTAAAGATTTAATTGACATAATAACTCAAATGTTTGCACTAATATAATTCGAATGTATCTGGATAACTTCCTCGTTGAAGCTTCTTATTTTCTATTGTATACATTCTATTTAGGTATATGCATTTATTTTTTTTCGATAAAAATTTTATAACGCGGAATGTATGGTCACTACACGGCCAATGTGAATTCTTAACCGATTTTATATCCTTTCAAGTTTGATAACCTTTCTGATTTCCCCGGAGAGTTGCATCAGAAGCGTATATTGCCGTTCCATAAAGCTAGATAAAGAAAAGATTTACGTGGACGAATTTAAAGCATACAAAGCTGCCAGATGTACTTATAGAAATTTCTGTTTTTATTGAAGAATATATTGATGTATTGTTATTTGATAAAAGTTTGCACCCAACACATAGTAAATAAAAGACTTACTTGAAGTGAATTTATATTTAATTAAAAATAAATCTTTGGTGAAAAATTTGAATAAGAATTAAATGATTTTTTCTTTAATCGAGTAAAACATATTTTTATTTGAAATTTAGTATCTATAGAATATTTTATTAAAAACTAAAAATAGTCTAGCCAGTAATAGCTTTGAAGTAAATTCTCAAAGTTTGTAGTTAAATAGAAAGCGTGATTTCTCACATACTTTATATACGTATGCATGTTTTCCGCAACGTGAAAAGCGAATATACGTAAGATGTATTTCAGTTCAGAGAGTTGGAAATTCTTTCGCTCGTTTGAATATAGTTGAATCGCTCGCGGAAGCACTAGTCTCTTTCGTCTCGTTTCCGGCATCGGACGCGAGATACAAAGGTAGGATCCGATTATTCAAATAATTCTGTCTTAGCCAGAATACCGCCAGCTGAGGCAAGGAAGTACCGACTTCTTTTATTTTAACTTTTTAACGAGTTTTCCACTTTTCTCAGACCGAAGACGGCGCGCAATTTTTTAATGATGAAACCATCGCGCGACACATTCTTCCAGACACTTTTCCACGTTTCCATCTTCCGTGAACTGATGTTATTTTTAGCCGCTCAATTAAATCGAAATAAAAAATTCTGTTATCCCGTACTTACTTTCTTATGTTTCATTTCTTGGTAATCGGGGAAACTTTTGCACTATAGTAATGAGTTTAGGTAAAATATAAGGAATGGAATTTAAAAGAGCGAAAATTTAAGCATTGATTATTATTATCTTTATCCTTGGAAATAATTCATTAATTATATTTTATGTCATTCAAGCAAGTTCCATGTGAAATTAATTGAAAGGCAAGACTTGCTGTTTCTGAATATTCTAATATCTAATTTTTTCAAATTACATTTTTCTCGTTTAATAGCATTCAATTATATTTTTAATTTATATCATAGGAAAATGTTTCTTTTATTACTTAAGTCTCTCATTATGTGTTTTATTCGTTATTGATATATAATAAAATATAAGAATATTATATATAAATACGAATAATCGCATTATTTTCATTACCCGCGTAAATTTTTTCGATATTACCTACGTAAATTGAAATTTTTGAAAAATTTTCCAACCCGATTATAATATTTTTAATTAATTTATTTAAGCTTCATTTAAGTATTCAAATTACATTTGGCGGTGAAAAAACAGCACAATTTTCTTTCATCTTTTTCTTCTATTGAAACGGAAATAAGCCAACATTTTTATTTAAAGATTCGACTTACCGTTTTCACATTGGTATGGTTCTGATTGGAGGGTTCCTCAAATTGCTTTCATGTGATCGATCAAATTTAAAATACGATTAGCTCGAGCACAAAAGTGCCCCTTTTTTGACAAGATGTGATAAAATTTCTCTTTGATAACGTTCAATAAAGTTTCTCCGTAGAGCATGCTTATGACGTAAACCGTATACAGTTCAGGGTGGATTATACAGGATAACCTGGACTCGCGTGCGTGCTCAGAGTTTCTTATCTACCATCCACGGATCAAAGTTACCTTGTGTAACTTTTGTCAAGAGCTCCATCTCTGCGTCTATTTCTCGTCTTTGCCTCAAAGGCCGGAGATCAAATCTACCGCCATGTCCAAAATCCCAAATGGGACTATATAAGATGGGAAAATAAGATTTCTTCTTCCAATAATTTGAAGAAAGTTCTCGTACCTTTTGGCGAATTGATGCGGAATGTGTAACTATAAATTCCGGATTGTAAGTTTAAATGGTATAGATCGTATTTTTATAAATTTTATATTGAATTTAATCATCTAATCTTTTCAATTTTTATTATCTAATAACGTGATTATTTATTCTTTTTAATTAGTATGTAACCATACCATAAATTATCTCGGGCTAAAAATTAGACAGTTACAAATACAGTTTTAATGATAAACGATATGAGCGTCTCTCTAACGTTACTTTGTCGTTTATTTATTACTTTGACAATTATTTAATAATTCATGATAGTGAAAAATTGAAACTTTAACGATATCATTCACCTAAACCATTCTACAGTTCCTATTGTGTATTCATTTTTACTTTAAAATGGTATATTGTTTCCACTCTATGATATATAATCTTATGTATAGTATGTGTAGTACGATAACGTTAATTATTAAAATGTGCATTTACAATATACATAACGCAATATCGAAATTTTAAAATGAGTTCTATTTGTACATGCATTTTAATATGCGGTTTGTAACGAAGTGACACATCAAAAATTATTTATAAAAATTAAAAATAAATGAATATAAAATATAAATGTAATAAATGTACTATTAATAAAATACATTTAATTTTTAGAGAGGAAGACAGAGAATATTAATTTCTTTCAAATGGGCTCACGTTAATTTATTAGCACAGAAGTTCGCACATATATGAAACATTCAGTATGCTCCTGGAAACTAGTATCGCAAACAGATTTTCAATTTAGGAACAGTCGGCAAAGTCCACGTAATGTACATAACTTTCCGCATACGTTGCATAGCAAATATGACATGTAATATTTGGTAACGTCTGGTGGACAAGTAGCAACACGCGTGCATAACTCGTCTATAATTCGACAGTTTCAGATACCCGATACGACAATAGTTAGAGACCGGCAACAAGCGGTAGTATCTCTCGAACTTTTCCCTAAGGAAATATTGACCCCAATTCCAGTTCAAAGCAGCCGTTATTAAAATTACGGTAAAGATTTCTAGAGAGAGCCTCTTTGCGCAAGATATAAATTTATATCCCTTTGCCTCGCGTAAAGTAAACCGACAATCGATGATACACGCGGTCAGGCTCGCGCGGGGATTAATTGCAGCGGTATAAATTCCGCAGCGTCAACCCGGTGTGGTCGACCCGAGATTTTCGTTCCCGGCCCGTAAAAATGCTCCTCTCATTTCCACACGACTCGGCTCGATGCTGCATTTCCCCAAACGGCCGTGCATATCTATCCGAGCGAATTTTGTCGGGCCGATAAACGAGACACGAGGCGAGAGAGAAAGAGAGAGCGACAGAGAGAGAGAGAGAGAGGGAGAGGGAGCATGTCTCTCGCACCCCAATTTCCCAGAGTCGTCGGTATCTTGCAGCGGCAGCTAGGCCGCGTATAACGATGCAGAGGCACATCGACGCGACGCCGCATCCTTAAAGTATGTAGGTTAGACGTGACGTCATGATCCGCCTTGTGACGTGCACCCCCGAGTGAAATATGCAGTGGTGCACTCGAGCATCCCTCGTACCCTCGCGGTCATTGGCACCCACCACAATGAATCGCCGAGGCCATAGCGGCCAGCATCGTGGTCGGATCGCTTTAAACTGCTTGCTCCTTCGCTTTCTTTCTCCTTTTCTTCCCCCCTCTTTCTCTTTCTTACTTTATCTTCCTCTCTCTCTCTCTCTCTCTTTTTTCTGTCGTACGTATTCTAATTTCTCACCATACGTACAAAGTTCTTTTGGTATAAGGCCGCCTTTGCACCTCGCTCGCCAGCGGCCGACAAATTGTATTTTAAACCATAAAAGACTGCTCTTTTTCCGTCGTCTCGCTCTATAACCCATGCGTTATAACGCTGAACGTAATTTTTTTTTCTCAGCACATTTTCGTCAACGGCGAAATCATCCATTTCAATAGTAGGAGACTGGCGATCATCATATAATCGACTTTTTTTTCTCAATCAAATAAAATTCACTAAGTAACTTTGAAATTTATTTTAAATTGAATGGACTCGCATAATGTGTTTGAATCAACAGATATTTATCTATGTAACAAATGGCATACATGCTTATCAATAATAATATATTCTTATGTGTACTAGAATACACATAATTGTTATCAGTTTTCTATCAGATGACATATTACCTGCATGCCGAGTTGCACACCTTCCATTTGCGTTATCGATTGCTATAGAGTCACGTAAAAACAGCGCACGTCGAACAGACGGTGCTCAATACTTTATGAAATTTCGCAGACGTGACGACCTGCAGTATTGACGAACGCTCTAGTTCTATTTTCGCCCCATATAGAAATATTACGTGGAATGTCGAAATTGTTGTCCGTCCCGGTATCGATATATCGAGATACCTGTGCGTTTAATAAAAACAATTTTGATGGCTTTAACGCGCGAGGGCTTTCACGTTACCATCACAGTACTTTAGTCAATAATCGGTTTTTTTTTTTTTTAGAAGAATACTTTTAGGGCGCGATAGAATTAAATTCGGAAATTGGACTTTTTGACCAATACCGATTGCTGGCTGCAATCTCCGTGATAACGCTCAGTTGATATTCTACCTGGCTTTCGCATTCGATCGCTCTTCGCCACTCGTCCGAGTGTGAAATACGCGATTGTGCGCCATTCGTGCGAATGAACGTGTTGAGACGGCGCTTCCGCCTTCCTCCGGGGCTTTTTACTCTCGTATAAGAGTTCAGAATTTTTCGAGATGCTCCTTTTCTACCGATAAAGTATCTCTACTGGATTAAGAGTTCTGTTTGTCTTATTGCGATTTATAATGTGTGAAAAATTAACATTTTTTTATATTTAAAAGATACATTAAGACAAAATTGTAAAGATTTTTTTGTCGTTTTTAAAAATATAAATATTTTTTAAATCGCTTTTTCTCGAAATGATCCATTATTGCAATAATGTCGGAGATGAAATATTGATAATAAATGAGGACGTAATATGCATAGAATATATTTATAAAATAATTTCACTTTTCTACAGTATGTAACTGTATTTCACATTTATAAAACAATTTCGCTTTTCCGATATATAACTGCAGTTCAGCGAACTCTTGTTCGAAACGTAAATAAGCGCATGATCCCTGGTGATGTGTTTGGCATGCCGAACCTGAGATGAAGTTGTTGGGAAATTCCTGTGGGTATACTTCGTTATTATCGCGTGGTCGTGCAATGTTCGAAGTTCGATAGTTTCATGCAATTATCGTAACGCGCGTTGTTACTAAACGTCGCGTTACTTACATGTACGTGCGTTATCATTGTGTTCGATAAAATATATAGCGCCGATTACTTTGGCGTCAAATTATTGATCACGGGTAAATCGAATAATCGGATAACTGAGTCGAATAATTATCTTGTCGCGACAGCTGGTATTGTTCTCAATACGGAACGACCGTTCGATATGGACGAATGTGCTATGTAACTGCAGCGAATAAAAGCATTCGCTGGAAATAGTTGTATTTCCGAGAGTAGATTTTCTTCATTTTTTAAAACTGACTGATTATTTTGTGAGTTTTTGAAAAAACAATGCAAAACTTTGTTCAGTAGAATAACTTGATGTCTCATGTCATAATTTTTTTTCTTCAATCACACACACATGTTAATACCAGGCGTTTGTTTTTCTCTGCTGTTTCGGACGTAATTGTTCAAAGGTACAATCACAAATGTGGCTTATGATTATTTCCTATTTCGAAATCCTTCAACATTTAATTGACTCTACGTGAGCCAACTGAGTTGAAAATACGTTGAGTAATATGCTCTGCTGATCGTGTTTAGGGGCTAACTGATTTTCAGCCGTGACTTTATGCGAGATGGAAATCTACGTGAACAATATCAGATCTAACGTCGGCTGTTTAAATGGTTCATTGTGCGCCAACTTGAGCTGAGAATACGCCGAATAATATGCTTTGTTGCTCGCGTTTAGAAACTGTGAGATTTTTGTCTGTGCCTTTGCACAAAATTGGATTTGCGTGAACAATATCAGAACTGTAAGGCGTAAACATCATATAGTCGAGACGATGAACTTAAAGAATCAAAAACTTATAAATTATTACGATATCAAGTTCTATTTAATCTCAAGCTAAATTAAAATATATTTAGGGCTTTATTTATAACCGTTCCAGAATAAGAACTTATTACATGTATCGACATGAGTACATGTACGAACAAAATATTCTTATCTTTTGAAAAGTGATTACAAGAATATCAGTCCTGTTAATTTTAATATATCATGTGTGAGCATCGATATCTCTGCTATTGTTTTGCTTCACCCTGTTTAACATTGATAAATTGATATAACATTGATAAATTGATATAATTGATAATGGTTTGTAAACTGGTATGGATTGCAATAATACCACGGATATGGATTCATTTATCGATATATAAAATTCATAATAATATAAGAACTCCTTTACTTATTTTCTTTTACATACATAATTTGCACATTTATGAAAATAGTATTTGAAAATATAGCTGTTTATTTTTTAAGAAAATAAAATAGCAGTAAATAATATTGCTCATTCTATTTACGAGATAGTGATATGGCTACATCAAGTCATGCAAGATGCAACGCCATCGAATAAAGCTCGTGACAAACGATAATAACATTTTATTGGTATTGCTATCAGGGGAGTCATTTTCCCACGGGGCATTTAAAGTGCGCGGCTTTCACCATTTTGCGATCAGCATTTCAGTGAATATTGAACTTTAAAAATTTAAAATATCAAATCCAATTAACTCGACAACTTTACGTACATATGAAATAAAATGACGTACAGAGTTCACTCTCACACACATACACAAATAAAAATATATTTAACACATAAAAGAAAAACGAAGTTCGTTTATTATTGAATAACTTTCTAATTAAATTATTAAATCGTCTAATAAAATCATTGCCTCTTCAAGGAGGAATTCGTTTTACATTCGTTAAAAATATTTTTATATTTCATATGTGTATTTGAAGCGCGTTTCAAATACAATTAGTGAGAAAGGCTGGACAATTTAATACTCTACTAGAAATTGAATCTAGCTGATGATATGTGTTTACTTCACCCACTTCAGGCAATCTGGCCGCACGGTGTGCAAAATAAGCGATAATGCGTGCATAGCAGCCATCTATGGTTCATATTTACCTCTTCGTGTCATCCGTGCGAACAATATCACCTCATTTATGCTGCGTATTTAACGTTAATCTTTGAAATTATCTATTTGTACGGGTCTTTCCATTAGCATATCTTTACGCTTTTAACGCTCATTGTGGCTCTACCGTTTTCCCGTGATAACACTGTTTTTTATATAAATAGGATACCCGCACTATGGGATAATGACCGATTACCGAAGTGCTATTTTTGAGAAATTGATATTCTAATGAATGAGAAATTGATATTTTAATGAAAAACGTTTTAAACTAAATGGATACAAGAAAATATATTATAACTAAATCATAGTTTACGTATGTCGTAATTGTTACAATCAGCAATTTAGGCAAAGGAGGCAGTTTTATATTTTTAAATTGTATTTCACTAATCATGCTTAAGAACCTTTCCACCAACTACAATTTATTTAAAACAGTCCTCCAGTATCGGAAGATTATTGTCCAGAAGAAAACTTGTGTAGAGTTTTACATAAATCTTATCTTAAAGCAACATTCGCGCGAGGGAATCGATTCCGTAGCTGATTCGATTGCTACCACGATGGTTAAGCGAATCACGGAAAATTGAATCAGCCGGCGCGAAATCACGCTGATCGAACGTAATGTTCGATGTGACCCGATTGCAGGATATATCCCCGTAGAATGGTAACCTGCTCGAGAGGGTGCACGCTTACGTCGCGGCCAGTGTTTATCACCTGACGTCACCTGCCACCCTCCGGCCAACGGGTAGCAGGGCTCCTGGCAAGGGATGGGAGTGGGCAGGTTGGGTTTGCAGGTTCGTTCGTTCGTTCGTTCGTTCGTTCGCTCGCTCGCTCACTCGTTCGTTCGTTCGTTCGTTTGTTCGTTCGTTCGAGGCGACGGCGATAGGGGAAGTTGGTCGCCATGGCTACCATGGAGGGGTTTCGACGAAGGAGTTTGGGGGATCGATGCCGCCAGTAGCGTAGCATCAGGTGGCTTGAGGTCGTTCGGGTTTCCAACCCCTTCCGGCGGAGGCGTCCAACAAGTGGGGCTCCCCTACAGGGTGGTTGGCTCTATTGGCGGCCAGCTGGATACATCGTGTGACACGTATAGGTCGGGGATCCTTTCGAGTCTTCGTAGACTAACTCGACCTCGGTTACGTACACTTTCGCGGATGACCGGGGTTGCTCCGCTGACATTTGTCAAGAATCGTGAGGTTTACACGTGTCTCCTTGTGGCTGAAACGCTTTTAAACTTCGATATATATGTTTTGTTCATACTTCGAGTCCATTATTCTCGAGAATTGTAAAAACTTTTGCTATTTTATCGATTTTAGATAAAAATTAAAAGTCATTAAAACTGGCTTCCACGAGTTTGAATTTTAATTCACGTAGAAAAGAGACGTATAAAGATAAGACGTATGAAAATAATTCTTTTTCTTAATTTAAAAATAATACGACTTCTCAGAGCTATATGTAATTCTATAAGAAACGTTTTACACATAATGTGGATTAATATTGAAACATAATATTATGATAATGATGATCTATGATAATGTTCGGGAAGGTTTAATTAAATTATGAATCGTGAAAATTCTTCGCCATCGTTGTGTGGAATTATGGACCGCGCTTTTAAATTTAATTTATCGCTTGATACCTTCACGTAAGCAATAATTTTTTTCTGTGAAAGCACACGACGGATTATAACAATAAGCCATTAATTCCATGTACTTAATTTGTTCGTGAAAAGTACCTTTTTAATATACAGGTATATCATACATAATTTAGTTCTCATTAGTTGAATAAGAAGAATATAATAAAAACGCTTTTTATTGTATGATATAATTTTATTACATTTTTTAGGATTGCCGAAATATTTTTCTTTTTCTTGAAAAAAAATACTAATGTCTCCTTTTCTTACTAGTTATTACTTTTGATTTCCTCTTCACTCCTTCTTCAAGTAGGATCAATCTTTTAATAAGTAACCACCGTATCCGTCTATAATCTGGTCTTGGAAACATTTTCTCGGCAAATTCTTCTGGGAAATATGCCCGTGAAACTTTATGGGCAGAGAATCGGTATTCGCGAAATGCAATTCGAGTATCACGCATTCCATTATCGGCACTCCGCATGCATACTAAATTGGGAAGCGTGTAATGACTAATCTGTACATATACATATGTAATTGCCATTTACAAGCAAAGCTTTACATTACTATCTTGAAATAAGAACGAGCAACATTTTAAATGTTAAATAAATTAATTTTCTTTTGAAAAGGGAATGTAGAATAACATTGGATGATCTCTTTTTAAGAGAAAATTGCTTTTGATAAAATTAATTACGTTAACATCACGCATTCCATTAATGGAGAAATTCGAATTTCCATTTATGTGGCTTTATTTGCAAAATATATCTATCGTCGTTATAGAAACTGTCGTTAGATTACATCTCGCAGCATCGTACAAATGATAATCTAAGTTTAACCGAATTGCGCACGAACAACCACGAGAATCACAATTAAATCCGACGAATAATCTTTCCGTCGTTATTGTTGCGTTGATTAAAAGCTTCTCTCTATCTCCCTCTCTTTCTTTCTTCCTGCACATTATCTCTTGTACACTATCTCGTTGTACGCGGAATCCGCAATATTCATTTTACATATTTGAAGTGTGACCAGCTCGTAGCAATCTCACTCATCGTCGATGTATTCCGCTTCTCGTATTTTCCCTCTCAGTATGGTCCTGTTCTCAGTGATAGAAAGAACAAAACGAGGATGAAATAAGAAGACTCTTATCCACTTTCGCAAACAGAGCGAACTGAACACTACTAGACTACTGAGAGAGCGAAGGGAGCAGTTTCTGAAAGAAATGCTGAAAAGTAGACGCGAGAAAAAAGATAAGGGTCGATACTCATGGAGAAGAAACAAGTATAGAACAATACAATCCGCGTCTAATGAGAATATCCCTAGTTTCTTGAAATGCAGTTTTCGAATACCTTTTATTGCAATGCTATATCACATTTTTATTAAACTTTTTATTTTTTTCGTTTTGCTTCTGAATAGGATTATTATACTATTAACATTTTTATAAAATAAATATCTTTATATGGATGCTGTAATTTTCAGGAAATTATTAATCTGCGATATGTGAAGTTTTATAAAATTACTGCAAACAAATCGTATTAATAAATATAATTTACAAAATAAAAATGCTTTTTTCTCTTTTGAAAATGTGAATTTTTTAAATGTAAAAGCACAATGGAAATTCCATAAACGTACTAAAATTATTATATTGCTAACATAATTATAAATCATGAAATGGCTCACAAAAATTAAAAGGTTAGTAAATGTTGGTGATTATCACATGTTTTACTAAACCTGCCTCAAGTTTCGCTTGCAATAAGAGAGATTCGCATATTGCTAGTTGCATCGTGTTTCTACGAACAAAGGCAGGAAATATGAGATTTCTTGAGAAACATCGTGGTCGCATTTACAGTGTTCTCGTAGAAAGAAAGGGTAAAATGAAAGAGTGAAGCTCCCGGGAGCTTCCAGAACGAGAAGAAAGAAGCGCGTTGATATTGAGCTATATGAAGCGTCTGTAGTACCCAATCTGTCTGAACGAAACTCGTGGAAATTGAATAACAGCGCTGGCCGTTGTCCCAGTATTCTTCGGAATTCTGAGAGATTATTTGATGGTTGGTGATATTACTTATCCGATAATTTTATGAAGATTAAATTACGTTAGGTATATATGC
Source organism: Tetramorium simillimum (assembly GCA_011636635.1). Lineage (NCBI taxonomy): Eukaryota > Metazoa > Arthropoda > Insecta > Hymenoptera > Formicidae > Tetramorium > Tetramorium simillimum. The sequence continues at coordinate 8,218 of VBVQ01003173.1, read as the reverse complement.
ATACCTTGGAAATATTTAAATATTTAAATTGTGAATTAAATTATGTTAACATAATAATAGGGCACTATTTAATGTATAGCAATTTTATCATTATACAGAAGAATTTTAATGCTGGGTGCGAATCGTGGCTAATTAGATTAAAAAGATATTCGCCGCAATTCGCGGTTTTATTTCTCGAAATATTGTTTCGTGATTGTACGTATAATGTTATTTGCATTTGCGAGAACTTTTCTATGGTCACGTTTATTGGCTCTAATGGATTTTCGCGTATAGATGGAATTGTAGATTGCGCGAACGAAATTTGGCCGGCGGTGTCGCTGAATGGCGGATTATGGACACTAGCAGCGTAATTATCGGGATGTGTATATGTCTCGCGTTACCGATAAACGTGAAGAATTACGCACGACCGCGATAAATGCCAATTCCACCCATGTGAATTGCGACATAACGCGCAGTTGAAATCTCGGAGTGAGACGAGCGTTCAGCGTGGGCTTAGCGAAATTAAAATGCGCGATTTCTCGTCCGGATGCTGCGTTTAACGTGCAAACGGAATATTGACGCCATCATTTATGTGGTAGCACGCGGTTAAAAATTATATATCTTGCGCAAAATGAAACAGAGGCTCGCGCGCAGCGAACAGATGGGGGAAGAGAGAACTTCCGCAAATTCTCTGTATTCTAAAGCTCTTCACGTGTGCGGGGTTTACGTGGGAAGTTGTGGTAACTTCTCCCACGCTCCACGAGGCGCATCCGCGAAACATTTTTCACGGGTCGCACTCGAAAATGGGACTATGAATAAATCTTCTGTCGGAAATAACAGTCGGTATGAAGTCACTCGTTTTGAAACCACTCCAAAAAGCATATGATTTATGAACGCCGAGCGATCGTGATACTTGTTATATTATTTAAAGAAGGCCTTAAAAGTCTTGCAATATTCCTACATTTTCACGTCCGGAAATCTTGTTATCTTGCAGTCTAATTTATTTCATTATCATATTTAAAGCCTGCATAGAAAATGCAAAAGAGAAAAGTAAAACGAGCGCTTTACCAAAATATCTCGCGTAATATAATGTTATTTAAAATTAAAATCGCCGTAAATCCGCCGAGTATTTGGTGACACGCTGATATAGAATTTTTGCGTGAAACTTCGTTACCGGCTCAGACCGCGTAATTTCCTAGACAATAACTTTTTGTCCTTTCTGACACCGCAGAGTTATGAAAAATGTGAAAATCCATGTGAATTCATGTGCATCTGGCCACATGATCGCACGTGAAAGAGAAATGTGATATGCAGCAATCTGCATTATCTGAAACGTAGTTTAACAAATTTAAACTTCCACTTTGTTTTACTATTATATGTTTACCAGTTTGCTTTTTATCACGGATTTTTTTTCTCGAAATGGTAAATTCGTTAAAACTTTTATTCGTTACTCCTCTTATTCGCTTGCGGCAACTTCAACGATTTTGCCACTTCGACGATTTTATTGCTCGAAGAAATAATGCCAAGATTTTCATATTATAAATTACCAGTGTAACCAAGAATGCATTGAAAGACTTTTCAAGACTTGATGCGAGCCTCCAAGGTTTGAATACAACAGAGCAACCTCAGAAGTTTTCAATACGTCGGTAATGAACTCGAATCGTAAATCGCGAACAATCGCCAACTTTTGCGTCATACTTACGCGTTTGTATCCGCTATATGGCGTATGTGTTATTGTTGAAAATGCTTTAAGTGAACGTCTACGTGCCATTGTTGATTCTCATCGGATAGTGCAGTCGATAAATGTATTCACGGCACGACAGTTACTTTAATTAAGTCGCGTCATGTTACACGATTACGAACATAACGTGTGGGATTTATGCTAGCGTTGTGTTTATTCCCATTACATGCACCGAGACATCAATGTATATCGATTCCGTATTGAAGTATTCTTTATACGACGCTATATTTAGTTTCAAATTACTTTCTTGAAATATGACAATCTTTTAATTAATCTTCGTGTTTGATTAAATAATTATTTTTTTTAAAGAAGAAATATAAATAATGTTCCAGTCGTCTGCGATATTGGTGTTTCAAAATTTTAACGAAAGAAATTATTTTTCTGGAAAAACGTAATTTAAATGCGATATTCTTTTATATCATATTTATATTTATTCAAGTTATTTATTCAAGATAGGAAGAAATGCAATATTTCAGAAACGTTTTGAACTTTGCGACGCCTTATTTGGTCGGTAGCGCCACATCACTATGTTGATTACCTTAATGGGGCACTTTGCCTTTCCCGTGCACGCATTCGGTAGCGACATATTGCCTGCTTGCATCCACAGGAGCCTGCGTTCACGGAAGCTTTTGTAGCAAGTAACGGCGGTAAACTCGAGAAAATAATAATCTTGTTGATGATGCGCGCGGCTGTGTGCATCACGCATTTATATAGGAGAACGCACACTTGTGCAGGGCAACACTCATAAACTCATCGATATTGACAAAGTTACGTTCAGTCTCCCACGCGATAGTACGTCTTGTCGCTCGAGGAAAATAGTCTCTCAGAGTTCATCAGCCGTAGGTGATAGAAAACGGCCATCGTACACACGGGACGGTTAGTTTCCCAGCGAGGAACCTACGTGTACACCGAGTATCATGTCCAACTCTCAGCTCTTAACGGTTAAGCAGCGATATGCTTCAGCCCGCTTCGTCTCGCTGAACATTTTATGAGCTATCAAAAAGAACGGAAAAAAAGTCGTCCTCACTTTATTGATCTTTCGTTGTTCCCGCGAGGGCGACTGCTTTTTCTATTCGTTCTTCAAAGAGGCAAGCAGTTAGAAATAGAGTTGTATTTTCCGTGCTGTTAACACGAGTTACGAGATGCACAAGTTTCGAAGTTAAATGAAGGACTTTCTGAATCACGTACGGAGCCTTCGTCGTATTTTCTACGAAATATTGAACTTTCTCTTTAGTTTAGTTTCTCTTCACCGTGACACGGCACCCACGGCAACAGTACCGTCGTAGTTTCATACGATATACATGTGCACGTTGTTACAAGCGAGGATAGAAGCGTACCACCCTCTTGTCTTGATGAACGCATATACACTACCCATCGCTGCTCTGTGATACGTCATGCGATAAATTCATATCAGCCTCGCACGTTAGCTAGACATTTAGGTAATCCTGTATCGCTGGTAGCCTATGTTCGATTGTTGTTATGCGGCATTCAATCCAGACATTTCGTGCAAGACGTTGGGTGATTCATCATCGCTAAAGTTTCAATACGCCTGAGATAACTTGCATGATATAATGATTTCGTAGAAAATAAATGAAACGTGCCAAACACGGCTTTAAACATTCGGCGCATAAAATTTGATATCACTGACACGTAAGAGATATTACGTGTCAAGAAAAATGTTATTTTAATTGGATAACTTAATTATGATAGTTAATTCCATTTTTACATACATAATTCAATTTTTTTTTATTTGTGTCGTATAATTCAGGCATTAATTTTTACGAGATGGAAATTTGATAAATTGTATCAGTGATACTTCACTGTTAATGGTTTCTAATTTAGTATTTACAAGATTGTTTATTCATATTTTCTCGAGTAGCTTAGTTTCCGATGAAATGAAAGCATTCGCAATAGTATTGATATATACGAAGAGATAAAAGTGCTCTTCTCGTCCCTTCTTCAATTATTCTATCGGATCATACGATACCTCTTGCAAATTGTCCACGGAGAATTTCAGTGGAGATTCTCTCCGAGGAAGGTTTCATCGGGGAGAAAATTGCTGGAGCTACTCATAAAATTACAACCGACAGTCTTGTCGGAGTATACTTGGATAATTGTCGGGGCTATCTCTCCCGTAAGTAAAGTGAAAATTATTATGCACCGCGCCGTGCCTGCGGTCGCTACACCCAGCAATGGCATTGTCTCCTAGATCCCGCGTGATAATGCTGGACACGTCGCTCCTTCCTGATGCCTTTGTACTCGTGAAAATCCCATAATTTAAGTGGCGCTCGAAGGGTAGCTTTACCGGCAGTTCGTTTGCAGTTTACGCGGCGGAACAATGGCGCATAGGGCTGCGATGGCTCGCCTGCGATTTTACGGGCGAAATTCAGCGACACCTCGGGGTGTCGAGTTTCGCGCGAGATGCATATTATAGGCGTCAAAGTGGGGCATAATTTTGAGGTCACGACTAACGGAGTAACGGCGCAGATCTCTCGCCATATGTTGCGCGATTTAGAGTTTAAAAAATGATGTGGTTTCCCGCGTCCTTCCTTTTCTGCCTTTTTTTTTTCGAGCTCGGCTTTAAGAAATGTAATTTTTCAAAATTAATTTTTCTTTCGCTCGCATTAGGCTCCGAGCTTTACGTGCCTGTGAAAGTAATCGCGAATGTTCAATTCAATTAATTCGCGGTCGATCCAACAGGTTGAAAGGTTTGTTATTGTCCGCGAAGTCTCGATAGCTGATAGTTGTTTGTTCAGGCTGATAGGTTGAGCGTGACCGATCAAGACTATCTAGGCTCTTGAATAAATTTACAATCGGAGACGAGGGTGTGGCGAGATCTTACCGGCGAGCAGGTCGTGATAGTGGTTTATACGATCGCATAATGTTCTTAGCATCGGCGAAGTTGTAATAGAATAGACTGGATAAGCCAAAGTCTAATTCCTCCATTTACAAACCATAAAGATTAGTATATGGTTGCATAAGTTTCAAGATCGTCCGAGTAAAGTAGCACTCGCCTCTTAAGAGGTTGTTTACGAGCCAATTTTCGTAACTGGTTTCGTAATGTTCGAGTAATTTGTCGAAGTTATTTCTCTTTTCTGTATGGAATTATATATGGAATTAGCTGAATCACTGGTTTTTAATTTTCGCATCATGCACGTAAATTGTGCATTTCTATCAACTCCGGAAGACACGCATACGCTTTAGTATGTAGATGTAATTACGCGCATGTAATGTAATTAACCACGCGAGAAACGGTAAACGAAACTTAAATTACATTCGTAATCGGTTACTTTGATCAAAGTTTATGCATGAAATCTTTTATAAGATTGAACATTTGAATAGAAATTTAAAATATTCCTTGTCTGTATTTTTCACGAGGATAAATTTTTTAAGTAATTTATAAATTGTCATAAATTTAATAAATTAATGAGAATTAATTTCTCTTTCTATTTATAGAATTGTTAGTCTTGCCTGAAGTTGACAGTATATAAATTCTCTCTGAAATTCTTATTTAAACCCTTTATAAAACTGTTGGCTCTCGAATATATTTACACAGCAGTTGTCGCAGAGTGGATATGTTACTCTCCTCTTAAATCATTCGCCAGAAGCGAATTTCTCGCAAAATCGAAGAAGTCCTTCACCATTCAGTCTCGAAACGTCAGCGAATATCGATAGACGACCGGCTAATTTGAAAGCTCTGTCGATAAGCACCGGGAGCAAAGTTATTTTAAAGTTACTCGTGGCATTCTGGGATCCTCGGTAAACGAAGACGGTTGAGAGGAATTTCGAAAATTCTTATTGCGTCGGGGATACGCGATGGTATTTGTATAAAGAATGCGTGTAACGTTTGCGCGCTCCAACTCTAAATAATATACGTAAAAGTTGATACGTGCTCCCGCAACGCCTTCAGCTGTTTTGCAGAATTTGCCAAAGATGCTAAAAACTCGTTATCCTCATGTCGTTTTTTGCAACTTGGAAATCTAGATACATAAAATCTATCACTGAAATCACAGACTTTCGAGTAGTGCATTCTAATTATAGTTTTAGTACTTGAAGGGATATCCTAATAATCACTGAGCTCATGAGATATTGTCATCGAGGACATATTAGGTGATCAAGATGGTTAATATTGTCACAATGGGTAATTTCGATCAATAGGTCAAATTGATATATGTCTATAGTTAGTGGGTTCATAATCGAAAATGAGCCAGCTATAGTTTCATTTCCATGGAAATTATTAATTTAGGAAGGGGGAAGGATATCGTTAATCATTATTCGCAATTAATTAATCATCCGAAGCGGTACTTGCGTTTCTAATGATTTGGCTAACCGTAATGTTAATGAAGTATCTTGAGGAGGGTCGAAAGGGATGTTACAAGATGCGAAATGATCCTTTGGGGATTACTCTTGTACACACAAACTATGATACGACGTGATAGTGTCAATATATCTGACCTAGATCTATCACAGGATTTCAATGAGGAACCCACGGGGATATTTAAGAACTTAGTATCAGATTTCCTTGTTAATTACTATTATCGTTAATATTAAGTAATACAATAAATGACGGCGATGATTACAAGTATAAAAATACATGATATATTTTTGTCAAAAAATGTGATAGAAAATATATATTTCAAGCTATTGATGTAAAATTTGATAAAATATCGAGATTATATATTTATTATAGATTCTACTTTTTTTGACAAAAAGATTTTAAATATCACTTGACAAAAAATCAACTCACGTATACGTTTAATATGTATACATCATTATTTTATTTTAAAATATTATCACTTTCTGCGTTGCACGTGCTATAACTTTATATTTGAACAGGAAAATGAATCTTTACGCGTATAATTATTGCGGAAGTTAGGTGCGCGTTGTTATATGAAAATCGGGCGTGCATTATGTTGACGCAAGTGAAATCGCGCGGCTTTGATCCCTGAAACTAAATAATACGGTTTGCAGAGACTTCAAAGTGAATCATAGTATAGTATAAATACATTTGTGTAATCTCGACAAAACGATCCGTTTTTGCCAAGACTATTTTTGGGACAGAAATTAGAACATAAATACGAAACCAAATAAAAAAATGCAGCCCTGTGCATGTGTGTATTCAGTACTACATTGACGCAAATGAAAACGATGCAATGTAATCGAAACATTTTGCAGTAATATTTTTCGTTCGTTTCGCAAAATTGTTTTAAAACAGATAGAATGGACAAAAAAATATTTTTTTCATAGTTAGCGATCGAGACGCGCTTTTTTTATTCGACGATTCATTTCGCTCGAGACAGAAAAAATTGTCGTTCTGTATGCAATTCGGTACGAACAGGCACAATCGAGTATTTATTCGATCGAACTCTGTGAAATGAATCAACTGAATCAATATGTGCAAACAAGACGTAAATCACCACAAAGTACAACAAATTAATAGTTATAGACTGTCAATATATTGCATGCTTATTTTCATAGCATTTAATTTCATTGTCTGATAGAGACATTTGTTAATGTTTACAACATAACATGTGCTATAATATACAGAAGTTATCTTATGTTGTCGTTCTATTTTCTCGATATGAAGTAATATTTTCTACAGAAAAATTGCGTTAATTAAAATAAAGTTTGTTTATCAGTGAAGAATCTGATCTATTTACATATTTAAAGATGACCTCGTCGCATTGCTTGCTTTGATGTATAACTTTATTTTTAAAGAAACTGCTATTTGAAAAAATATTATAAAGCATTGATTTTATGTTTGTTTCAGGTGAGTTTGGAGTTCAATTGCATTCTAAATACAGTTCACCGTAATGTAAGTCCTAATTTCTATTTTAAAATTACGACGTCATGATTATTGCATAGCTGAGTTTTGTGGTTGATAACGGGGATCTCTGTTCTTCTTATCAACAGTATAATGTCGGTACGGTAGACATCTGAACGATAGTGCATAATATCGACGGTTACATTCTCTTATCAACCGTTGTGATTGTAGTAGATGAATATATGGTAAAATTCTTCGAACGACTACAACTTGACATAAAACGCAAATAATTTTTAAAATAATATTTAAATCAAATGGTACTTGAAATATAGATGTCGTATACCGGTAATATTACTTACAAAAGGGGTAACAATTAACGCAAGGTAATGGAAGCAAATCTTCAAATGGTAATGTCCATTTCTTGTATATCACCACGGACACTATCTGTTCCCATACCTTGTATGAAAATTATTGGTTATTAAACGTTATCAGTTATAGGAAAAGTAGATATTTTACTTACATATTACAGAGAGGGACTTTATCAATGATAATTTTAAATTCTTATTACTTAAAAAAAAGTTAATTTTACTTTATAAATTTACAATCTATTTTACATATCAAAGAGTACATATATTAAGTAAAAACAATCTATATTATTTTATCGATATTAGAAAATTTATTTTTCTATAATTTTTCTATCAAAATTGAAATTTGTGTTAAATGATCAATACACT
>VBVQ01003172.1:0-19865 GCA_011636635.1 Tetramorium simillimum | reverse complement strand
GGCGACTATCGATGTGGCGATCTTGATGCTGTGGGAATTCAAAACGCCGGGGATTCGACGACAAAGGAACGCGGACCTCGCGTTGCCACAAGTCGTTAAGTGGCCCGTGTGTCTCGCGAACGTTTGGCGCGTTGCAGAGTGCGGTTCGAAATGTGGACAAAGTATCGCGAGCGTCAACTCTCGACGAGAGCTTTCAGCTTCGGGAGTGCCGTATAAAGTGTCGCGCGAAGTGTCGTATTCCTTGTTACATTCGATAATTTGCTCGCGTGCAATGGCAATTGATAGTGTTTTCGCGAGTGTTGTGAGTGTTGTAACTGCAATCGAGGAGCCTGAGACGAGAGGGAGGCCTGAGAGGCATCGGGCGACAGCAAAGCAACCGCAGGGTAAATATAATTTATTATTACGTATTATTTATCATTAATGGCCCGGGAGCTTTTCATTTGGATAATTTAGATAAGAATAAAAGAGAAAAATTTTATTTATATAAAATGTTACATTTTACATCTTTTAACTTGTGTTAAAAATGAGAGAATACATTTTTTATAATTAAATAAATATTTAATTGTTTATTTTTTTCGTATTAATTTGAATTATTTATTCGATTGATTTAAATAAGAATGAGAGGAATAGATTTTTTATTTACAAAATTTTATAAAAATTATTCAAGAAGATTTTTATGAAAATGACGTAAAGATTTTACATATTTTAAATATTTAGATGAGGGAGGAATGAACAGATTTCGCGTATATTAACTAAATCTTAATTAGTTTGAGTATTACTATAATTTGGATCTTATATTTGTATTTTACAGATCAACGTACTCTCAACGTAAGTCTACAACTCCGCTGTTCCGCTTCGCGTTGGTAAGTGATGAATTAATTAATCTTCATTTCGCGCTGAGGTAACGGACTTAGGAAAAGATCGTATCGTGTCTGAATACGATATATTAAACTAACGAATTAACAAACGCGCCAATCATTGCTAATTGTACTTATCCTTACCCGGCGTCGATTTCACCTGAATTTTTTTAGTCTATTTATCTACGAATGTATACATTGATATTATATCAATTAAAGTAAAGTGTAAAATGACATGATAAAATAATGTACCAATTGAATAATCGATAATCTCGAATAATACACGAGGCAGTGTATTAAATTCCTAACAATTATAACAAGCATATAATAACTTAGTGGTTTCGTACGCGCGAATAATTGTTTCGCTTCTCCTCTAGGTACTCTCATTTTATCACTAATCAAGATACGTCACGTCCAAAATATTATACGTAACGTCGTCCGGAGTATTTCCACTTAAATGTTCAAAACAAGATTCACGAGTAACGGTTATAAATACGGGCTTCGAAGTTTTAGTAGACATCACATAACCGACCGAAGATTAAAGTGCGCGTTGCATAATACGAGGATGCATTGTAACTCAAAAGAAGCCGGATGTAGCGCGCTTGTCAGGCGCAATAGCGAGAGAGAGAGGTGACGTTACAGTTTACGATGCTAACTCGCTTGTAGCGTGCCTTTCGGAAATTGCAGAAGAGGATTATAACTTCCGCTAGATTACGTGTAGCGCGCCCATTCGGATAAAATATTGACCTGATATTGAGCACGTTGCGCACGGCGCATTACGATTGCGTCGCAGCTGCAAAATTGTTAAACAATCACGGGAATCTTGTGCTATCGTGATCTTATATTTATAAGATGGCGAATAAGCGAAACAGTATTATATAAACTTGAAATAAGCGAAACAATCATAGCTATCGAGTAAGCGGATAAGTAACAGAATACTAAGACGACAGATCGTACGGTTTTCTCGTTTTGTCGAGAACACCCTTGACTCTAGAAATACTCAACGAATTCGCGATCGTCATTAAATTCAATACAGATGATGTCAACAGGGTGGAAATAGTGTTATGTTATTTTGAGAAAATCGCAGGATAGGCAGGATTGGTAGAAAGACATATAAGGACTCGACAAAATTGAGAAGCAAGTAACAAAACGTTTCACATCGAAAGCTTCCTTGCGGGGCAAAAAATAATTTGACAGAGATACACTTACAACCATTTGATATATCGCGTCGACTATATTGTACATCTCGTCCCTCGTGATGAAGCCGTCGTTGTCCACGTCGTACAAACGAAAGGCCCCTGAAAAGAGACGAAGAAAGGGGAACGCGATTGACTTCTGCCACTGAAATTTCTGGGAGAGCACAAAATTCGACGGTGCGCTTTGTCCGCGGGAGAAACCTTTCGTTTTACGCACGATTCTCTCGCAAGCTTGTAAATTCTACCTTTCCGATGATATCTCGACCGCGACATTCTCGGCAAAGCTATACGTTTCATTCTTTACTTTTGTTCAGATTGCGATCGTTCGTTGATAGTAGTTTTCCTGAGGAGAACAATCGAAAGATTTTATCATCTTACGTTGCAATCGTTCTTCATATAGAGAGATCGTCTCGAATTTTATACATATAATATCTTATCGATTACTATTTGTAAATTTTTCTTAGAAATGAAATATGTAAGAAACGTGGGCATAAATTTATTGCTCGATAAGAATTATCTCGTTCTAATTTTAATTGCAATTTTATCTTGTTTTAATATTAATTGTAATTTTATAAAAGTTTCTATCTGTTTTCATCGGCTTCGTCGGAATGCAGAAGCAAACAAGGCGCGTCTTTGATACGAATTTTAATTTTTTACGCAAAGTTACCAGCGGCGAACTTTTTTTATCTTCTCAAATAAAGTTGAGTGTAAATTATTGACTTAATCGCGCTAAGTAAATCAAAGAATTCGCTACGCGATCCCGGCGATTGTCCGCAATGTACCTAAAGTAGATGGGTAAACGAAGTAGCGCACGAGATAACTCCCATACTTAAGTAGGTAGGTTTTCTAAGGGAGCTAAAGGGCGAAGTACTCACAGTGAAGCTTTTCGTCCAGGTTACCGCGCGACGTCACCGAGAGCGCTCTTATGAACTCCTCGAACTCTATCGTGCCGTCCTGAAACAACAATTCGACGTATCCTTATTTTGTCGCACGCGAGATGTTCTCTCCTATCGATCGCGGAATATTCGAGGATCACTTTGCGATCGCGTTTCTTTAAAGGCGGATAGCTATCGGTTTGCGAGTCGAGCGACTGTCGGCCGATACATTGTGCAAATAGATTTCCTTCTCCCGGGTATTTCGCATTTTCTCTCGGGCCGCAAATCGAATAGTCTTACGAGAGAAATCCGTGGAAAATTTCCGTCTCTCAGATATTTCTCAATATTTTCAATAAACATACTCGACACGCGGTGCGAATGCCAATGCTCTGCTCGATTGCTTGGGAAGTGAGCCAACGCTGATTAAATCAACGCGATGATCAATACGGATTATCTTGACCGCGTGAAATTATTCAGCGTGCAATTTTCGCGATGTAAATTAACAGTCCGTTCTTATCTAATGTCGGACTAAATAAATGCTCAAGCGGGCAGTTAAACGGCAATGAAGACGTTGGCGAGGGCCAGCGTCATACAGGGGAAGAAAAATAATTTGAGGGAGATAGTCGAGAGAGCACATCGCGTGATTGCTCTTGCACGCGAGCGCCGCCGACCTGACGAACGCGAATTTGAAAAGCATGAGGATTCGCGGAAGACCACAACGTTTACACACGTGACAAGAAACTCACGGCGTTCTCGTCGAAGACTCTGAAGACGAGGGAGGCGAACTTTGACGGGTCACCCTGGGGGAAGAACTGCTTGTAGATCTTTATGAAGCCCTGAAATCACGCGAGCGCCATGTACATGACGAGTTTTTTTATTCGCTATTGATTATTGGGGGTGATTAACCCTTTTCTCCGTTATTGTTGCCGCGTGAGACATGATTAATGTACTTTCCGTCCTGAGTATTTCATTCAGCTATTTATATCAATTTGATTTTTTGCTCTACGTCTTACTTCCATTATAAACAATTTTCTTCTAAATGGAAAGAAAGGAGAGAGTAAATATAATTTAAGTATATTTCATAAAATGCATACCTGTTCTGTCAGCAATCCATTAGGGCAATCTTTCAGGAATCCTTTGTGCCTACATAATATTTAAGTAATTATTTATTTTTTTAGTGAAATTGAAATAAAAACTTTGCAATGTCACTAATAGTTGAAAATTAAAAAAAAAATGTTTTAAAGTCTACTTGTCCAAATAATCATTTATTTTAATTTGGCGCAAAATTAAATCAATTTTCTCGTAAATTATTTTCCTCCGATAATCGGCCGAATCTTTAATCATTCTGTCCAAGTTGGTGCAAGTTTGTATAATGGCCCATTGCCTTTCTTAGAGCCGAACGTACCATTGACGAATCTCCTTCTCGGTGACTGAAACAGAAACAAAAAGGGACATTTGGAGAGGTAATTAATTATCGGTAACAACGTGTGTATAGCAAAATCGGGTTATTCCGCGCGTGAAAAGTGCCCCGGCAAGAAAAAGCACGACGGAAAGAGTCGCTGAGAGAGCGGGGCGGAGAATTATTGTTCTCCGGTGCTCGCCAGGCTCGTATCAACTACCGTGTGATTTACTGCGCGACGGATTTACTCGGTAAATTCAGTACGGAGGTACGTGTCACTGAAAAACCCGATTGTCCCGTGAAAGCGATCAAATTTTTATACGGCACCGTGGGTGGGTGGGTCCGAACCATTTCTCTTTACGTCAGCGGACGAGGAGTGGGACGTTACGTCTCTCCTCTACGTTTACTTGGACAGACATGAAACAAAAATGTATCCCGACTAGAAGTGACTGATTAAAAAAAATAAAGAAAAAGGTCGCCGCAGTGCAGGGGCGATCCGTTTGGTGGATTGAATTTATTTGTGCGAGGGGGGAGCTAATATCAACGTGAAAGACAATCGATAACGGCATTTGTCCCCCAAGACAAATGTGCGCTGTTGAAATACGGAAAGTTTCCCTTCGAACCTTTGTATTTAAGCGAACAGATTATTAGATGTTCTTTTTTGCGGTGGCGATCGAAAAAAAAAATTGCGGGGAAAATAGAGAAGGGAGATTAGTAAATGTCTTGTCGATTTATTTTTTTAAATTTCGAGTTCACGCCAAACACATTTATCAAAGCGTATTTTTCGATAAGAGCGAACGTGGCGAAAAATATTGGTTTGACGTGCTAAAATCACGAAATAGATGTCTGTATGCTTTTGAAGTTTACTCCAAACCAGAAAGGTATATTTTATTTTTGCCGAAATATTTTATTGGAATTGCATCTTAATTGATAACCAGATTGTGGGCTACCCTCTAAAGTACACGTGGCGCGAGCAAAGCGCTTTGCTCCCCACGTCAGCTGAACCGAATGTGTTATGGCAGAATGAAGGAAGGGACAAAGGGTAAAGGGCGTAGGAGACGCGAACGCTCGGGATCGATAGAACTACGAGAGAACATGAAGAGTTTTGCGGTTTATATGGTAATCTTGCGTCGTCCCAAGTATACCATTAGCTTTCGCAAACAGTGCAGCGAAGCTCCCCCATCTCCGTGTGAGAAGAACTCTAACTGTAACCGGATATCACGTGATCTCTCGCTTGTCTAATCAGGATATTATCCCCGGATCGCGGGTAGTTCCGCAACTTTTTCTCATTCCCCCTGGGAAAAGTATACGAGAAGTTTTTCGACACCGCGTTTTCCTCGGGACAGATTGTTTTCGCGGGATATTTTTATCTGCGCGAAAATAAAATCGTTCTCTTTCGTTAGATTGGATATATCCGGCTCTCGCCGAGGCTGGCTCTCGAAACAAGCCGTCGAATGAGGCGTGTAATTATGCGAGACAGATCGTCGGTGATTGTCGCAGGGGATCGATCGCGAGCCCGCGAGCGCGAACCGATCGTTATTCCTCGGAGTTGACGGGGCGGTGGCCCGATAGTCGACCGAAATACTCCTATAACTATGCAAATGAGATTCGCGTGGGAGGTATCGTCGGGGCAGAACGATTCTCGGGTCGTGTCGATTCTCCCCGGGAGGGATTACGCGCGACGCGACGCCAAAAAAGACTTGTTTAAACCCGGACTATTAATCTAGCCTGCGCGTGATGCGCAACGCCTATGAATATCGGGAGATGCTCTGTATGCTGCTCTGTTTTCAACTTTTTACCGCGAACTCTCGCGAATCGGTCGGCTGCCAGTTAACCGCCAGCTCTGACGATATCTCGAGGGATATCAGTCCCGTGTTTATCTCAAGTACGATCGAGTACTTTGCGATTTCCGACATGGAACCATCGTTCATCGAGAAAGTTTGGAAGATGTATAGACGGAGCGTAGCAACGAGTCACGCGACTTCGAACGGGAATTTCTCTCGTTTTTCACGCGATTGATTCGCGACGGATATTCGAAGTGACACGCGAGTCGCCGTCGATTCCCGCGGTCCGTTCAATTATTTACGTATGCTAGCGGCATAATAGCGACTCTTTCGTGGCTTATTTAAACGAGTAATTTCCACAGAGTACAAAAATATTGCGTCGGCTACAGAACTTAAGCATGGGCCATCTTTCGCGAATGTGTGAGTTAATACGACTCCTTTCTCTCTTTCTCTCTCTGGTCAAGACACTCGAAACAACTAATTGGTCTGAAGACTGAGAATGGCCGTAGTTATTTAATACTTAATACCTCGACTTATTTATTGAGCTTAGGGCTGACCAAATTGCACCGCTCTTTTACTCCATCCTTCACATCCTCCATTTTCCGCCTTTTTCACGCTTCCCTTAAATCTCTCTATATCTCCCTCGTTTTTTTCTTGAATGGAAAAAAAAACGCACCACTCTCTAAGTAATATGATCCGCTTTATCGCGTTAATTTGTACAAATGTGCTTGGAAACGAGGATTAGCTGCGGCACCGAGACCGTGGTATTTATCGTTTAAATATGAAATTACTTTACCACAGCACGTACGCATTTAATCGTTCCAGTGAAATATCGGGAAAATCAATTGTAATAGAGAATGTAAATTTTAGAGAATACTGTGCAAAGCATTAAATATATGTACGCGCTGGCCATGTATCGCTGCGTTACATATTATATTGTATGTATCAATTATAAAATGCCGATAAAAGCGATTAGCATAATTCTTTAATAAAAAAGCCATTTATATTTTTCAAGATATATATTTAGAAACAAAGTTAGATAGGCTAGGAAATAATCAACGAAGAAATAACTTCTAAACGTTTCTTTGAGCTTTGCGATATTGAAGGCGTGAATAAGCGACGAAGATCGTATTCGCAGAAAATAAAAATTAATGTTTAGATTGAAATGTCTGTCACAATCATCAATACTTAATTGGAATTTTTCAACATATCGTTTATCGAGTTTCTTCTCTATATTGTCTCATTTGCCACAAGGTAGTAAGTAGATAATACAACGTTTAGGTTTCCAAGACTTTCGATATATCTGTCGCACGTGTTCAGAAAGTTGTATGGATAGTAGATTTTTGCAAGTTTTTATTCGCTATTTTTCCAGATATTACTCATACTTTACTTTGGTTAGAAACACTCTAGACACTCTTTTTTTCTCTCTCCATTCGATAGTAACCCCAGTAGCTACTTTTCGTATTTTCCGTCGCGACGGGTACAAGTTTTTCTAATCTACGGCTCAACGACACTCGTAAGTGGCAGCGTCGAGAACTGTTGTATCAGAGGGGATGTCGCAGAAATTCACTGATATTGTTGTCGCTACCTCTGTCACCAAATGCTAACGTAATCTCTGCTTATTTTCCAGCAGTTGAATTAGGTTGGCATTTTTTTCTGGTCCGTTTCGTTCGCGTTCCCTGTTCGTCTCAACGATAAAATCGAAAATGTCAAATCAATCGACACGTGCTTTGGAAACTAACGTGATATTTTTCGCTTTCACACATTCCGTATTCGTGTGTCATATTTTCTGCTTGCGATTTATTTCGAGAAGACGTATACGAGTATATGGCGCAACATAAAGCACAGTGCACTTCGTATATCGTCTCAGTTTATCAAATATTGGAAAAAAAAACTTGCGTCAAGGCCCGATGAATTTTTAAATAGGATATAGGACAGATATATAAATGTGTGATATTGTGCGGTTGCACTTAGTACTGAGAGACACGAGGCTGTGTTTAATCGCGTGCCGTAAGTGCGGTGCACGAGTCTTGAATTAATGCCGCCGAGCTCGGCTTCCCTCACGTTTCGCCGTTATTCAAATTTGCCGTTTCACCAAGGGGAACGCCTGCCAACTGACTGTCGAGCCTCGGGTACGAGGCGTTTATCAAAATGACTGCCTTAAACACGGCTATTCTTATTTTAGAGATGCGCACATTTATGCACGGTATTGTGTAATCTCCCGAGACATGTGTTATTTGCATTCTAATTTTTTGCACGCCAAAGGCGGATAATCAATCTGTAATGCATTTTAAACTGAACTTCATGAAACTCGAATTCTCATTAAAAATATATTAGATGCCTGCGCGCACGTATGGAAATTTAGTTAAATAAGTAAATTATTCTTTAATTTGGTATTTACTAAAGGACACGTTGAATTTATTAAAATATATGCATGTAGTCATACCTGTCGCTCTTTAAATATGACTGACGTAAATGAAGAAGATTAAATTGTTTAGCTGATATTTTATGATGATTTAAGTACGAGTGAAATTTTTAGAGGATTTTTTCAAAGATATAGCAATTTTACAAAGTATGTACATCTTTTTTTCACGCGATTTATGTGTATATACAGCGAACAAATGTATCTTATATGAGAATAGTGTTCGTAAAAATAGCGTTATCTTGAGATACTTTAATTTCTTGAGTTTCGGGGTCCATTTAATCATTCGGGCTGGTGGTAGTATCGGTAGATAAGGGAAAAAGCAAGGCGAAGAGAAGAGCTGTAGGAGTGCGCCTTTTCAAATAGTCGCTCCGAAAACTCATCTCGATATATACCACCTATACGAGAACGTAATCTCTGCTTATTTTCTCGGCGGAGGCGAGGAATCCTCGTCGTCGACTCATCGCCGGGTCCCGATCGATCGGTCGGCCCGATCCTTCCGAATAAAATACACTCCGTGGCTCTGCAGGAAATCAGCTCATTGATCTCTGCGCAAGTTTTATTAGCCAGTCGGTCGGATAATAGCGAGAGAAAAAAAATGAGACGAAAATTTACGAAGAAATACCCGATCTGATAGCGACCGATTTTTCACGATCCTGTGATTCCATCTCGGATGCAGGATAGCGTAGGCATTTTCTCTTCTTTCTCAACCTCGAGTCCATTGTCTTCGATGTACTTCTCGCAGTCTATGTGCTGTTTTTTTACGAAGTAGCGGCGAAATAAAAGAAACGTAAAAACGTGAACTAGTTTCGGGTCGAGTAATTCTGATCAAGCAACGGGATCATTTTCTGAGATTGTCAATTTCAGAAAACTGTCAGAGGTTAAATTGTTCGTTTCTTTTGCGAACGTGCATCGTCAAAAGCAGCGTTTGTCGTTACGAGCAATCAAATTTTGGACGTTCGCTCGTGCAATGTTACGGCGAAATTTCGCGGTAGAACTCGCTATCGTCGCGGATAACTTTGCGCGATTAAAGAGTGCTGACGAGAGGTTCGTCGAAAATGGCGAACAGCCGGCGGGATAATTGTGCAACTTTTTAGCCTCCGCGTGACGCGCCTTCTTAAGATAATCGCTCGTAAAAGTCCGAAAAGTCCACGGTCTCTTCGACCGCGTTAAGAAGTCTCCGGAAGCTGTCGGGTCGTTAATTAGAATAGCTCTCAAAAACTCCACCGTCGAGATGCGCGCGATGACACGGAGATGGGAAAACTTTTGAGCGATGTCAACGGCTGTCGCACGCAAAAGGCGATCGCTCTAAAAGCCTAGTGGGACTATAGTGGGACTCTCCGATCTTCCTTAAAGTCTCGTTAACCCTGGACTGGTTGCGGGAGATGTAATTTACGCCTCGGAGATTCATAATCGAAAAACCATTATCCCCATTTCGTGCTGAGTTGTCGGAATTATTAACAAGTTATGCTTCTCAGTTAATTAGAATGAATTATCCTTGAAGATAATATTACGATTTCAAGTTCCCCAATAATGTGATCGACGAAATATTGCGATAAGATATATAAGGTGATTTTAATATCTGGGCTTAGCGCTGTAGCTCTTTTTAAAGTTAAAATAGAAAAAAATATGACAGGAAAAAGTAGTAGAGAAAATCTTTTACTGTATTCACTTTTTATCATTAGGTAATTAAAATTTTTCGAATTATGCACTAATTGCAAAATGTAACTGCATTTAAAAAAGAAATTATATGCTTTTTTAACGTAAATCGATTCTTCTCATTATTCTGCATATGTATAAAAGTATTAGAATAAGTAATCGGGAAATTTTTTCTTATGAGAATTTTTGAAGAATAATTTGTATTTGCAGTAATTTACTTAAAAGAAATTAATTAAAAGAATTATAACAATTTATTATAATGTAACTAATGCCTATTTTGACAATATTATGAAAAATATAGAAAAACGTGTAAGAAAATGTTTAAACTATTACGGAGGTAGATTTGAACATTTATATAATGCAATAAAATAATTTTGTGGAATAAAACATTCAAGTCTGACTAAATATTGAACTTCCAATTGCTTTATTTTAATACTTTTAATTAATTTTAATTACTTTTATATTCAGATTGATAAGAATAATAACAATCGATTTAAGTAAAAAAATATGATATATGATGCATTAAAAAGGATACATCTTGCAAGTGCGTTAGTACATTATTCGAAAAAATATCATAATAGTATGGTATAGATCATACTAAACAATAACAGATTTTTCTCTACTCACTTTTTTCTAAACTTAACTCTCAGATCTTGACTCAGAAAAGAATTATTACTCGCAGTTACTAGAATCATTTTGCATACGTCTCTCTGATACGTGAAAGGAGAAACAAAAATGTATTTTTGTATGCAGCGCGTGTATAAATAATGACGATTTATGAATGGGTTGTAAAAAGTATCTCGCGTAATCACGTGCGAAAAATTCATACATTTATTTCAGGATTAACGATTAACGCGTTAAATGTAACTATTACGCGCGCGCAATATCTATGGGTATAGATATCATTTTTCTTTCATTTTGTTATCTTTTATGCGAGAATTTTTGACAGACCAGATTTGCGAGGCTTTAACGGATTAAATCTTTATTTATCTCATGCGTAATTTATACTTGATGCTAAAAAGTATTCAAAAAGAGCGTGTAAAAATAGATGGACGTTTCCTGCGTTCGGAAATAAACCGTGTAATTTGTTATGTATATATCCTGGATGTTTTTTTGAGAAACTAATTAAGTTCAAAAATAAAAACGACGACGAAAGGTTAATAAAACAATTTGTATAAACGTAAGCGAAAAATGTCCTTTAATTAAGTTTTAATTAAGAATTATATACTGAACTTTCTGATAGTTTCTTGAAAAAGAAAAATGGAAGAGATTCAATTTTTTATGGAGAGAAAAGTACGTTCCGCCGATAAAAAAAATTGTACTTCTTTTTGCGATGGTTGACACGCGGAGGTGTGCGGCATGCGGTTCGTTTAAAGGATATAATGCGGACCGGAATGCTCGGTCGCTGCAAAATATGCATCGCCGTAATACGTGCGATACGTAAGCTCCTCCGCAGGGATACACAACGCCTGGTTGCACGTAAATGCGGATCCGTAGCGTGGCTGTATACCCTCCACCATGTATACAGGTATGCATTCTGTTTGCACACACGCGAGGTAACGTGAACGATTGCGCAAATACGACGGACGCGCCCGGCGATGCGACGATGCGACGATGCGGCAGTAACTTCACTGGCAGAGAGAGGAAGAGAGAGAGAAAGGAGGGGAGGGAGAATTTCGGAACATTATGCACGCGAGTGCAAATATAATTTATGTACAGATAGTTGTTACGTTTACGAGTTTGCGCACACGACGCCACCGCCACCGCCATTCGCTCGAACACCGTAATTGGAACAGAGTGAGCATAAGGTATATAAAGTAACTTTCGAAGTTCCGGGTGTTCTGGCCGGAGATACGGACCAGGGGTGCTGCGCGAGCTACGCGGTAAGTTTTAGCGAGTTATCGCAGCTCATTGCTGATTTAAAGCCCGGCACCGTATCGCAGCGGCAGCATCGAATTCGCAGCAAGTCTGATTCTCGCGCGTAATGATCCTTTGTGACCGGGATTAATGCAGTCCTCATTTGTATGCGAGAGTCCCGGAAGCGCTGGCTGTCGCGAATCGTGCAATTTTATCTCCGTGAAAACACACACAGACGGCTCTCGGTTGGGGAATTCTGGGCGCAAAGCTGATCGTGTTGCATTGCCGCCGGCGACGGTGCAACTCCCGATGCGACGCCCGGACAGTGTAGTTTGGACGGCGGATGACCGAGTCTCTCTCTTCGTTTCCGGCGGAATTCAATTTCCACGCGAGCGTTATCGAGGACCGCACCGCCGCCGTCTCCTACGCTATGCAGACTCTATGGATCCCGTCGCTGACGCGCGTTTACAGCGTCCCGTCGTCATCGTCTTCTATCATCGGCATCGACAATTTACGAAGCGGTCGCCTCGCTTATCCGATGCACGTGCACGTGCGTAGCGCGCCTTTGCAATTTGCGACGATAACTTGCGCCGTGCTGTTACGAGAACGACGTCGACGACGACGACGACGACGACGACGGTGGCGGAAAATCGTCGACGGGAGAGTGGAGTCACGCCTCTTATTAGCGGACCGATCTCGGTATGCTCGAGGAGAAATTCCACTTTTCAAGCTTCGTTATCTCGTACTCGTTTAAGCAAAGAGGATTCGCAAACGTAACAGTCTATCTCGCGTGAGACAGACAGTTACAACTCGGTGTAGTTCGCAACTTTTTTAGCGATATTATTGTACGTAATGCATACAACTTTTGCTCGGAATGTTTTAATTTACATTTTAATTCATGGATATTACAATTCCAAACGAAAAAAATAGTTACCGAGGATAAATTTTATTCGCTGAATATTTAGTTCTTTTCAGTCTGTTCTAAATCTGAAATATTTTCTTAACAATTTAAATTATTTAATAAATTATTAAATTATTAAATTTCAACATAATTCATTTACACCGTCGATTAGATAAGAATAATTGGGGATCTTCGGACCGAGTTCGTTCGGTGAATCGAATTTTGTGAACAGATTCGCAATTCCGTGAAACAACTAGTTGCAAAGTGCATTTTAATAGAACGCTTGAATTAACGACGCCGTCCCGGATGTAACGCGGTTGAATCTCGTGGAACGCATTGTGCACGCATTGCGATACGCCGCGAGAATATGGTAACGACTCGTGCGAACTATTTACGCGGACGCAATTGGGGCAGTGTCTCGTGCAATCGTGTAACACAATTGCGACGATATCTCACCGCGTTGATAAAAGCGGATTGAATTAAATTTTGACGACTTTCGCATTCATTACGATCTTTGCGCGCAGTAAACTTGCGCTCGGACAGGAAAACAGGAAATGAGACTGATGCGTTTTATTATATTATATTCGTAATAAAATGACGCCGTGGAGAAGGTATGACAGTTACATGCGATATGTTATGCAAATTAAATTTCAAGTCGCTTGTACGCGCGGCACGGTCTAGCGGTATATTGGATCTCCGCGTGTTATTAGTGGAAAGCGAGGAACGAGGAAAATCATGAAAAGCTTTTGGTTCCCTTTGCGGAGTACTGACTCAGCTATATTTTTTGATTACCTGATTATTATTAACGGAGACTACAGTGTGTAATTATCGCAAATAGTCTAATTGTTGGAATTGTCTGAACAGCAATGAGTCAATAACAATCTGTATAGTAAACAATTAACAATTAATAATATATGCATATAAATAACGAATGATATATCAATTAATGACAATAATTAACCCCGAATTGCGCCCAAGCCGGCGTTCGTGCCATTTCGAAATCGCGTGCACGTCGTGAAATGCTACAAAATCCCTCGCTAATGTACATACTAATTCCTTTACCGGTTTGATACGAGCGGAACAAACACGAGCTAGATTCGCAGGTCGATAAATCGTCGATCCGTGTCTATGTCTACGCTCGTGTTGACTCCCACACGTTTGTGTCTTTCCCTCGCACCGCTCCGTCTCCTTTCGCACACAAGAGTACTCTCCCTCCAATTATGGAGATACATATAACGCGGCTTTGACAGACGGTGGAAATGTGCGTTGCGGTTCGGGCTTCCGTGCGACACGAGACATCCGCTATTGTCTCGAAACGCGACAAGACAGCGGTACGCATCATCCGCAGAAGCGCGTCACGAAATGGAGTGCCGAGTCGAGTTTTAATATCCCTTTTTCAATCTCTTTTTAACAGCAGCGAGACGGGGTTTCGATCGAATGCGCGAGTGTGCGCAATTTTATTTAGGAAAAAGTGCGGTGCGCCACAGTTTTAATCTAAAATTAATCCCGCGTTGTAATGAACAGGAAACAAGGACTTTATCGAAAAAACATGTTACACAGGACATCGATCACGTTTATAATTAATAATTTCATATTTGTAACATACTCTTCGCGTTCACAAATATTGCAGCTGAACGCGGAGAATGTGAGTGTGAAATAAAATAAGGGTGATTATTGTAGCGTTAATTAACGCGCGTAATCCTGCATAACTGTTGTATTGCATCTGAGTTTATTAATATTTTTCACTCACGCTGGAAACGATTCGTGCGTGTAAATATGCCGGGGAGGGGGGCGGGGAACCGAACAAAATACCAGATTATCTCAGTATAATTAACGTGCATAATTGGCCATGTTTTTCCGGTCAATTCGGTATCGTATGAATGAGTATATTCTTCAAGTGGCAGATATTTAGTGTTGAGTTAGCTTGTTTATTATAAATTTTCCTAATTATTAACACACTTCCACGGTATCATTATCATCAAATCAAATTGTCGAAACAAGGTAAATTTATAATTACTTATATAATGGTTCGATCTTATTATTGCAAAACTCGCGAAATTCGATCGTTATTGTTTTATCGTTTGCAGTATTTTCTCAACAAACGAATGAAGGGAAATATGATTTATTTCTGATTGGAGAATTGACGATGTCAGCGGACATATTTGAAAATGCACGTGTGCTCCAATACTAAATCTTATTGAATTTTTATATTGATAAAATTCGTACATTTTCTAAATAGAACTTTGCTGTCAGAATAAATTTTTCCGGCTACGATAAATCTTTCGCGTTTGCTGCAGTCTCTCATAAGTTTTCATAGAAAAAAAAATATTCAAGAAAATGGAAAACACAGCAGGAATAATAGCTATAACTTTGTGAAAAGATCTACGATCTCTTTCGTTCATTCATTCCTTCGTTCGCTCATTCTATTAGATTGTCCGTCATCCTTATTCTCCTTATCTTCATCTTCCACTCTGGCATAAAAATGAGAATTGTGTTTGCGCGGTCATGACGGAGCGTGGAAAAGGAATTCTAAGAAGAAGTAAAGAGACGGTTCCGGCGCCGAGCAAAAGACTTAGCCCGGCCCATCTGTATTCCATTTTCTTAGAATAAAGAGCTATCGTACTCCTTGCATCGGCACCGGAGTGCACCGTGTCCTCTGATTTTACTGCTGGAAATCACTTGGGGACGCGATGGCAGGCGCATACGTACGATACGTTTGAACAACTGGGGAAAAAATCTCTTACGTGAGTCCCATTCCGTAGGTGGCATTCTGCAAAATAAATGCATTTCGCATTCGCGCTATCGCACGATTTCTGTTATCTCGGCGTAAAAAAATAGATATTAAGATCTACATCGACATTTTCCCCGGAAATGTATTAATTAATATCGCGTAATTACGTATGAAAAATGCGCTCTTTTTAAATCAATGAAATTGATATAAAATTTTGATATAAAATGATATAAATTGAATAGAAATTTGATATAAAATTAATATAAAATAAAATTATAGATAATTTATAAGAAATTTATGCTATAATTGAAGAAAAACTTTAGTAACATTTTCCAGTAATTTTTTGCATTATCGAAATTTTTATAATTTTTGTTTATAGCGCATCTTTTATTATAAATATTTCAGTCTAAATTCCTTGCATATAACTCATCAAATTTTAAGCAGAATCGTCTGTTTCCTGTGGCAAAAGTGACAAAATGGAAGAATTTTTATTAAAATAACGATATAGTGTTATTCTTTGAAACACACGCGGGAATACTCGCGATAAAGGGATCGAGAACGAATCCCCTCAGGTGACAACTGGGTTATCCATTTTTATTAACACTTTAATAAAAATCGATCATATTTTTCGTGCCGTCGTAGCAACCGCGTGATGTTTTAAATATCAAATAAATGGTCGTAAATGGAGGAATTTCAGGTGAGAAAATATGAACCGCGGTTGCTCGCGTTTCTGCATTTCTTAGGAGACAAAAGATCCACGACGACGACGGTCACCTTAAATCGTCTGTAATTTGCAATCCGTATTCCAACTGAGTTCATCGTGCTTTTATGTTCAATGCGAAACCGGCGCTCGCAAAATCGAACGTGATCGGCATTTCGTCCACGGAACATTACGGTACGGAACATGCGGGGCCGCCAATACTCGACATCTTAGATTTTGTAGGTAATAAAAATCACTTTCATGTTCGTGCAAACAGCTATCGGCACTAATCGCGAAATAATTAATTTTATTTCATTTGTCTAGTTTATTCCTTCAATGCAAAGGCAAGATCACTCCAATATTAACTGTTATTCGAATTCTAAAAGACTATTCTGACAGAATTCTGCTGTTTTTCTGTTATTCGAAAATTTTATCGCGTGTAAACGTGTGATCGTGTTTTTTAAATGGCGTGGAAGATTCGAAAAAGAAGTAACTAGCGAATGCAAAAATACGCGATACCATTGTACCTTTTTTACACTGCGAAACGATTTAATACAGCGGTTGATAGTTCGATGGATAAAGTGATTACTCTTCCGGTCTCGTAGAATATATAGAGTGCATAGCTGAGATTTTTTGGTATATTTGATAGATATTTAATTAACATTATCGAGCAATTCTATATAAAGAACACGCTAACGTCTTTCGCGTTATAAAGGGAAACCGCTTTTACCGTCGTTTGATTAAAGTCGAACGTCCGAAGATGTCTTTGGGCTCTCGATTCTTCTCTCCGTCTCGCCTGAAATACACTTGTTCCACTTATTCACGTTCATTAATCGAATTTCCTTTATCGATCGCACGGCACTGAGGTCAACTTTTTTCTTCGCGAGGAATCGAGCGCTTTGATCTGATTAAGCTCGTTAAAACGCTTGGAATTCTTCGAATTTCTTCGAGAAGCTAATAAATATTCTTATGTATTACATCGTACAAAGATATAAATGTAGATTGTCCATGCGATTTCGCTGATGTGTCTCTCATTATGCAAAATTATGCTATAAATAGAATAGGACATATTAAAAATTTTTACAGTCTCGTCTGGATCTTAATCGCTTTGTTTTCCTCGGCGCGAGACGCACAACGGTATATTTTCCGCGAGATATTTCTCTTGGAGTTACGAGCACTATCCATTTTGCCACAGCTCAGGAAAGGTTATACGTACTCTATCGAATCAGATCTCTCAATATTCATCATGAAACAGCTTCCTGGATAAAAATTGTATAGCGGCATATCCGATGTCCGATATGAAAACCTGATGTTAAAGCCCAAACCAAAAAAAAATATCAATGTGTTCCGGGGTTCCGGTAAGATAATTTCGCTATTTCAGTATCACTGAAATGTAGATTTATCGCTATAGTAATGACACCGGCAATAATTTATTTTTATCGTTGTATCGCGCGGTACGAAAGCGCGCAAAAACGAGACAGTTCCATTCAAATCCAATTACCTCTCTGCGATGCAGCTTAACTCATTCGCTATAACTTACCAGGGATGCAATGATATTTTTGTTCGGTTTAATAAAAGTCTCCTTAAGCACATACAGCATACCGTAAATCTCTTTTATGTACATCAGTGTACATAGAATGGTCTTTGCGAGAGAGCGAAGCCGCGCGCATCGAAATAGCTTTACCGTTCATGCGGTATCGGAGATGGAAATACGCGCGTGTAATGCACGTACGAATTCATACGATTTCGCGTAATCTACACAGCGCCGCGCGATACAAAGGAAATATCTGTTGTACTCGCATAGTTTTGGTATGCGAAAAGAGCAATCATGCCCCCCTTTACATCGCGTTTTACATTTTTACTCGGTTATTTTTTTTTCATTACCGAGGGCTCGAGCGGTTAGTCTAGCTGACTGAGCGTCGAGTTTCGCTGATGTATGAATCATTAACAGGACGTCCGACGATATCAGCGCGGCTGGTACACGTGCGACCCGTGCCCGCAAGGGCCCGCGGGATTACGGGAACGGTCCTATAAATTCAAACCTCGTTTGAACAAAGGGCGGATTCTCGGGGCACATCCGCTTCCTCCCGCCCAGCAGCCCGGCGCGTATCTATCGCCCCGTCCTAGATTCTAGTTCCCAGCAGCGTTTCGGGGCTGTAACGAGATTACAGGGGCTGGAAATTAACATCGGGGAAATACTGTTGCCGCGTGAGAAGTTGGGCGGAACTCGGCATCGCGTATTCTCGATCGAGGGGCGAGAGAAAGGAAACGACTCGCTCGATGGTCAATTAGCGCTCATTTAACGGTGGATCACACTTCGATAAATGATTCGTACGGCGGACGAGCGCGTTTCGTTCATTGCCGCTCGCAGTTATTCGCCGTTATTCGCACGGATATTCGATTTTCCCCGTCGGGATAATTGCCGTTGGCGTTTTCCCGCCTCGCGTTATTGTACTACGTGCATCCTCGAATAAACGGAGCCATAACTGATCAGTGGGATTTCGTGTCTCCTCGTCAGCTGCCTGGAGTAGACGAGCGTAACTCCGAAAGACTCGTCCTGCGGGGATATAACTGACGTGTAAAGGACGCGCATGCAAGAGTTTGCACTTTCCGTGCGGCTGCTATGTCTTTGAGAAATTAAATTAACCCCATGCACGCTCGCGCATGTGGCTGAAAAATTTAGGATAAGAGTATTTCGAGATAGGAGGACGGGCACTCTCTTCGGAAAAAGAACGGCGGGGGCTGAACGCGTACAATTTCATAAAGTATACTTTACATTTATGGCTGGTACTTGTTATATTTTCATCTTGAAAGTATATAAGGAGAAGTATAATGTCATTCGCACAACGTCTGCGTCTGACGATTCTCTGTCAAGTTTCACTTTTATTAAATAATCTCTTACGGAAGTGATTGAATTTTAATCAATTTAGTCATTAAATCACCTCAGACGTTTCTCTCATTCGACGTAACGAACCGTGTCGGATTCGGCAAATTCATTGATTTGTACCCTGAAGTGGCTAGATACCCTGAGCCTCCGAACTTTCGATTTAGTTACTCTACGTACCAACTAAATGAAACTTTCAACTTACTTTATTTAGATACGGGCAGACGTAAATATTTTAATACAATGTAAATATCAACGCGGCTACTCCAACAGTATTAATGTTGCGAAAGCGAAGTTTCAAGTTAATTTCATCCGAGCGCGGCTGCAGCTAGATATTTAGAAATCGCTTGCACCCGTCTCATGTTCCGCGGCACGGAAAGTTGACGGGCGTACAGAGCATAAACTCGCAGCAAAACGCGGAGCCCGACAGGCAGAGCGATTACATATGCGGCCGGTCGGTAATCGTCGACGTCTAGTTCGCACGCGTGTGCATCCCCGCAAGCGCATGGGCGACGCGACGTGCGCGGCGAGTGAAAAAGCATCACGTGCATCGATCGTTCACCGTGACAGACGACGTCCCGAGGCGGGGGGGAGGGGGAG
>VBVQ01003171.1:0-20280 GCA_011636635.1 Tetramorium simillimum | reverse complement strand
AGCCCGGCGTGTGTCGCGTGGCCCTTCGCCTTCGGCAGTGGACGCATATGATCAGTGGACGCGGAGTATTCCGTGGATCGGGATCGGCGGGAAGCGGCGAGGTTCGAGCAAACAAGTGTGTGGGTGCATCTGTCACGGTTACTCGTGGTGACTTGAAGTGAGTTGCACGTCGGAAGAAGGGCCGGCGTCTTCCCGCGATCCTGTGCGGCTGTGCGTGCGTTCGCCCGCGGCGAGGAGGGAGGAGCGGAGTTCCCGAACCGGAGCCGTCGTCCAGATGTCACGGGCGCGTCGTCGAACGGTGAGTGAACGTTTTTTTTTTTTTTTTTCTTTACTTTTAGTAGCGAGGAAATTGGGACGAAAAAAAGGGACCGCGCGACGTCGTCGAAATTCGCCGTCTCCCCCCTTTTTTTTCCCCCCTCGGGTGCGCGCGAGCGAGAATAGTGCATATAGTGTTACCGGGAGGTGCGGATCATGCTCGCCGTCCCCCACCAGAGCGTGGTGAGCGACGGCGGCGGAGAAGGAGGAAAGGCGGTGTTAGGTTTCGTCTCTTACTTATGGTTTTCGCGGTAACTCAAAAATCGCCGTCGTGTTAAGCCGGTGCGCCGCGCCGCTCCGCGCCGCGCCGCGCCGTCGCGCTTTTAGGCGAAACCGGTGAAATCGGGGCGAAGAGGGATCGTTGACCCTGCGGATCCAGACCGACTAGGACGTCGGCGGCGGCGTCGAAAGTTTTGGCCGAAAGTCGCGGAAAGAGCAAGCGTCGACCCGATTTTTCGGCGCCGCTCCTCGCGAGCGCGGCCGTTTTGCCGTGACAATTTCGATTTCAATCCCTCCGCGACGTTTTATCTCGCAATTGCTTGCCTACGTGCCAGCCGCGATCAATGTTATTAAAAATTCATATATATACACATACTTTTTAATCGTGGCAACATAAAGTATCGTATCGCTACAGATTCTATCGATACAAATGCAACATGCCTTGATAAGAGAGTATACTATAAAGTTCCGAGCTCTGGTATTAGCCTTTTTTTATAGATTGCGTCTATTAATCCTTTGCAATCCTATGTCGAGCTGCATTTGACATAATACTTTGCGGTAACTTTATACATAATTTTTTAGGCACTGATCCAATTATTATAACCAGCAAACTCCTTTTTAAGGATCATCATAAATTTCTTAATTAATAAAACTTTAATTAAAACTACTGACAAGATTAACTTGAAAACTGAATATTTTATTTTTTTTTCGTTTATTCGTAGAACTTATAATTAAATAATGTATTCACAAGAAATAATTTAAATTGCGAAAATTAAATTTGTAGCGCCATAGTTGTTAGGTTTACATTCGACGCTTCTTTCTCTTATAATATTATTATATCTTCTCTGTTTTTTTTTTCTGCCGTTAATTTATCGTTTATGGACTCGGAAATGTATTTAACGTGCGTTCGAGCGACTCCTTGTTTTCCGTGATTTACAATTCTTTTTTTTCCCTCCCCCTTCCCTTTACGACGCGCGTGGGACAGCTGTCGTTTTACAACTCGCGTGATTAGCAGTGCTTCGCTTTGTAACGGTGTTAGCTTTAATCATCCGAGCGTGCGCCCGCGAGTTATCGCGGCGCGGGAGAAAGTCGGAGGAGCCGAAATTAAAGTCGATTCCGCGTCCAGTACATCGCCGCGAGCTCGCATGGCTGAGTGCTCTAAATGCACGCCGTCGCGGCCGCGTATTTACGGAGCACCGCGGAAATCATAACTTCGAGAACACGCGTGCACCGCGGCGCGGTGTGTATCACGGGGAGAAAGTCCCTCTCGGCGGCGGATCGGGGCAGCTACGCCTCGCGAAAAATCACGAGCGCGCTCCCCCCGTCAAGTTCACGCAACAGCATCGGGCGTAATCTCAAATTTCAAGACGCGACTTTTTTTTGTTCCGCGGCGGTTGACGCGCCGATACGATTAACATATAAATTAGTTTGCGACGGAATCGCTGTTGCGCGGAAAGATGAGGTTGCCGAAGAAATATTTACTTTGGAGAAGAGTAGTCGTCGAACGTATCGTAGCAGCGTGTCCCTGAGGTTTTTACAGTTTTTATATCAAGCGTACGTTTTTTTCGTATTATACATTACTTCGCTGATATCGAAAATCTTGCTGATATCGATATCTTTTTTATAGAAAAATATTATTATATATATAAATATATGTATATATCAAACTTCTAACATAATACGACTTAAGGCATCGTAAAAATTCGGCGATAAGAACGAAACAGCGTGCTAACGCCTTATCGCTCGGCTGACATTCCGGCTGCAGTTTCTTTTTCGTTCGCATTCCGCTCCTTTTTTTTTTCCGGACATGGCGAAAATGTAACGTGACGGGACACCATGTCGCATTCGGCGAGTAACCTAGTGAGTGAAAGAGGAGCGATAGAGAAAGGGGAGGAGAAAGAGAAAGAGAGAGTGAGTAAGCGAGATGAGAGAAAGAGGAGGAAAAAGGTTCCACCTCGAAAAAAGAAAAAAAGGGCACGCGTGGGGCGAGGGCGAGACTTTTCCACTTTGCTGCGGATAAAAGGCGCCGCGATCGCCGAGAGAGGACTGTCGCGCCATTGTTGGGTCCAGGGTTCGCGATAGAGAGCGAGCGAGCGGGTAATGCCGTACTCGCTGTTTGCGCCGGCCCTGCGGGGTCTCTGACCGCCCGTCCGCGCCTCTCAACTCGACTCGCTTGTTGTCCACGTTGCCGCGGCCTACCTACGGCTCGTACGCGGCTCAAGTCGGGTCCTTCTCTCCTTTCCTCTCCCGTTTTCGACTTTCCACACGCGAGCTCGTATGCGCGGCCGTTTGAAAAAAAAAAAAAGAAAAAAGAACAAAATCGATGGGCGCGGGGAAAAGAAAGCGACGATAGCTCATCGCGCCAACAGAGATGTTCAGCTTCCACAAACCTGAAACGATATCCCCCGTTGACGTATATACATAGGCGAAATTTGTCTCGAATTGATACGATTGATAGTCATTCGGACAGCGCGAGATTATCGTTGATCGGATTACCCGTATTCAGTATTGCGAGTAAAAATCCTAATGTTCCCCCGTGGGGGCATTCTTGCGGATTAATGCCCTGTAATGCTTTCTTTTGCGCCGGTCTTATGCAACCAAGTTGCATCTGCTTCGATGAACGGAGTTGCACGTACTTTCTAGATACATGTTGTACGTCTATTTTTTTTTTAACAGGGCAGGGATAGAAAATACGTTCCTTTCATGATGAAATCTTGGAAGTTCCAAGGAAAGAGCATTACACGGGTCGAGCATGAAATTAAATTTTTAAATGCAGTGAACCACTTTTTTATCGAAACTTTCTCTCGGAAATTCTCCTACTCGTTATCGCGATATTTAACATGTTAGATAATATCATTTTCATTCAGACATCATATAGACATATTAATAGCATCTAATCTCAATGCATAGAAAGATATACATGTGTAGAAATAAATGCATCCGATAGTATATCACATATTAGATTACATTTAATTATATCTTTGCAACGACAAGGGAAATGTAAAGTAAAATTAATTAATTAATTATACAAGATTATTACAAAAAGAAAAATAGTGCTTATATAGAAAAAATTTTAGAGATATCTCAACTCCAAATTTGTAAATATTACTTTATATTTATCTCTATATGTACATATAAACTTTTATTTACATTTTTAAAGTTGGAATATTTTTTAAACATTTTTTGCTCTTTTTGCACAAGTAGCTTTCAAATATTTTGTGTAAGTTTATTGAGTGTATATCATTTTGCAATCATTTTCTTAATTGAGTAAGATAAAATTGGTTAATAGCAGAACATTTCATTGATTTACGAAGTACACCAGTTGCTTCTATCCCAACAAACTGAAACCGTTAGCAACAGTAGCGAAACTATTAATTCCGCGTGTCTAAAGCACAGTCTTTTGCGCACCCCGTAATTTGAGAAAATTACCAATTAGTAGTATTGCGAGCGCGTTATACTCCTCGGCATCGATATATAATCCGACTGTATATTTCCTTTTTGCATAAACAATCGGCCAGTTGCATGCACGTGCACGTGTCACCATTGATTACCAGGACTACAGCCGACCACGTAGCGGGCTTTTCTACTTGTCCGATAATTCGCGCCACTTACTACTAGTCGACCTGCACTTATACTGTTGTGTAGGTGCGGACGATGGGCGTGGGTAGACTTTCCCGATATAAGAACGTCCTGACCGAGAAAACTGGAGAGGCTTAACGATTCCGATCATTGATTTAATACAGTAATATTAAGATAAAACCTTTAAATGTTGTCTTCGGCATTTCGCGAACTCGGGATATCAAGATCATTATAGACACGCTCCTATTATTCAATATAATTTATTATTTTCTGCATCGTCTATGTATAAGAAATAGAAACAAAGTTACAAAAAGATAATCTTTCCACGCGCGCGCGCGCGCAAAATAAAATAAATACGCACTATAGAATATACATATTATATACACAGGAAAAAAACAGATATTTATGTAACGTGATTTCCAAATTGAAAGAAATCTTTTTGATAGATACAAATCTAGCAATTTGCAATTTATTATTATATATTCATTTTATATTATTCCATCGCGACTTTGCAAAACTTTACATACTTTCTCGAGGGATATCCCACTGCAATACTTTAATAACGTATTCTGAAAATCAGCTAGGGTCGCTACAGCCGATAACGAAGCGACGGTTATTAAAGGACGAGGCGATCGCGCGAAATTTCAGAGTCGTGAGTTTTCTCATCGCGAGCAAAAAGCGTACCTTACGGACACCCGGTATTTTGCGGTGTACGCGCGCACGTGCACCACGGCGCACGGCCCCCGTGTACGTGAACGAACGCACACGACGTCGGAGCCAGTGAACCGAGCATTATAGTGCCCTGCAAGAAACGTCGGCTTGGTGCATTGACCGCGGTTGACCACACGTCATCGAATGAATGACGTCACGCGGGCTTCGCTGCACGAAAGCGACGTCACGGTCGGATGCATCCGCGAGGACGGGTACTTTTCGAAAATCTCAATTCCCGAGGCGCCTTTTTTTTTCGCAGCCTGTTGCCATGTGCGCTGTGCGCGACGCTTATTATCCCTTGACAGTTTACTGCGTCATGTGTTTGCTACATCTTTTTCGGTGTATGAATTTTCTTGAGGTTCTTTTGTAAATTACATAAATAGGATATCCCATAATTACCATGCGATGCTTTACTAGGTAAATTTTCTAGAGAATTAATTAAGATCGAAACTCCTCGTACGAAATCGTTGAGATTACAATAACTTTCGAATCACAAGCAATCAAAGTCGGCCATCAATTAATACATGGAATTTACATGACTGGCAGCTACTAATCTGTTATCAATTTGCATATTTCAAATGATGTTGATCTTTATCTCTGATTTTATCTTCTTATATGCGGAGGTTAAATACGCTACAAGCTAATATTGACAAGCTAATTCGAAACTTGAACTGTCACATCTAAATTATACAACAATCTTTATTTAAATAAAAATCCTCAATCAATATTGATTTTACCTATACAACGTGAGGCAAAGAGTACGATAATAATTCATTGAGTGAAATAGTGAACTTTTCTACTTTAATAGATTGAAAAGAGATGAAGCGTATTCGCCGAAAATTTGAATTTGTTCATTGCAGCGTCATCTATATTTAATCCGACAAATTCGTTTATTCGTGTTTGTTCGCGCTCTTTGGTCCGGATCTAACTTTACGCGATGCTCATTGTCGAGCTTCACGTTTATATCATGCCAAACGAAAATGACTAGGGCAACCGAACGAAAATTTATTGTTAGAGTCACTAAATGCATCTTTGAATTCTCATCCTCCCCCCCCCCGCTGCGTAACCTCCGATTTATCATGGTCGACCGCGAGCTATCCGCAAAGCATGAATAGTTAACGAATGAGCGTAGGAGGGCTCCGTGAAATTTTCCTACGACGAAGTTAACCGTGCGATGCGCTAACCTGTGCGAGAGCATAATAGCACGGTTATACATAGAGCTCAGTGGTGCCCGGCTGTATCTGACTGCCTTACCTTCGCGAGAACGGGCATGAGAGGTTCGTTCCCTCGGACGAGTAAATCAAGTCCGCCGGTCCGCGAGGAGCTGAATGCCTCGCGCTCGAAAGGGACCGGACGCGCCAAGAATGGATCGATCTTTTTGCAAAATGCCCGTTCCATTCTCGCGCTCGTTCGGCCAGCGCGCTTGTCATTCGGTGCTGCGAGAAACGAACGCCGCGCATTTTCGATCATCGAGTCGTCCGTGGAATAACAAATGATTTTAGTCCGTAATCCGAATTGATCGATAATTATTGCCTCTTCGCGTTCGCCGTAAACGCCGGTAGACATTCGCTTCGTGAACGGTCGGGTCGAATGCGGGACTTCGTTTATAAATGATTGCATCGGTCGGCGTGCAAAAGAGCGGGCTACGAGCTACGAGAAAGTATCCGGCAACTTTCTCCGGTGGGTTTAGTTTGCACCACGGGTCACCAGGCACGGACATTAAGAGCGAATGAACGTTCGCTTACCTCGCGATGCAAGCATGAGAGTAGCGCAGGTTCTGATTAGCGTTGCACCGCGGGGGAAATTCAACGTACCCTCTTCTCGACTTCCTATTTTTCTCTATTGTCCTCCTATGATGAGCTTAACTCTTTCGCGCCTAACGAGACGTGTCGTGCGAAAATTACACCGTAAACAAGCGTTTTGTGTGTGAAATGGTCATAAATAAAATCTATAAAAATTTTATAAGGCATTAAGAAAATAGAAAATATGGGAGTAAAAATAAAATTTTTTTATGAAAAAAGACACGAAGGGCTGAAATGCCGCGAAGATTTTGACAATAAAAATATAATCATTAAAACGATTTATAACGATTTCGCGATTAATTAAATTAATAGCTACAATTTGTGTATAAGTTTATAATATTTTAATATTAAACAATTTACTATTAAACAATTCTACTATATTTTGTTCTACATTTATTATTATATAAGTAAGAATTAAAGTTATAAAATGAAGATTGAATAATTTGAAGAACGCACACGCGATTGAAAAGAAAGTGAAGAAATGGTATTGGAAGTGAGCGTGATAAATTACGCTCGCATACTTTTTTTACGCGAAGAAAGTATTTAGCAATGTATGAGATGTTATAAGCTATGAAAAATGTTTGTATTTCCCTTCGCCTTATTTATCCAGGTGACTCGAACAGACTCCAAACTATTAATCACATACGTGAGGAATGTATAAGTATTCGATCGAATCCCTGAAAGGCGTTTAGAATTCATCTTTCTTCTAAGGTCGCGCGCATCGTTATGTATATGCAAGGCAAGTCGTTATATATATATATATATATATATATATATATATATACGGCAAGGATAACGCGATCGAAAGATTTTGCCTTCTCTCTCACGCATCCGCACACACACACACACACACACTGGTGTCTCTCTCTTTCTTCCCCACGGTGTATTACCGTGTACCAGCGGCGTTAGGCAATCGACACTAGAAGTCCCGGGCTTTTAACATTGGCCCGATTACTGGCCAGTGGCCCCGTGCGCGCGAATGTCACACTTCTCTGACTCACCGAAATCCCGCAGCGTTAATAACCAAAATGATGCCGTTGCCTGACACTGGCCCACTATACGTACGTTAACACCGGACCAGGTAGGTCGCGGGCTCGACGACTCTCGAAAAGCGAGAGAACTCGACGCTTTCGGCTTTCGGTTTTCAGAAGGCAAAAAGTGAGAGTGCGTGGCTCTCGATCTTCGTCCCTCGCTTCTTTTTTTTTTTTTCTTCGTACGAATCGCCTGGCCCCGCCGCGAACGTTTGCTCAAGATCATGTAATCGGTCCTGTCGCTAATCGGCCGTACACGTTCGAAGAACGCTTCATTTCAGTGAAATGTAACTTAATATCCTACGGCAGTGTTTGAACTTTCTCGATAATGGTTCGTAGATAAATTTGCTAAAAATTTCATGGTAGAATTAACATAAATCTTGATGGTTTTTTTTACTAAGGATCTGATATTTTTATTATGAAAATAGAACCGGTTTTCTTCCAAATTATAATATATAATTGAATTTATTTATTCGAAAAAAGAGAAACGAAGTTTTTTGTATTCTATTTTTCGTAGAATTTAAAAGTAAATTTTTATTGTGCTATTGTTTATGATGAATAAACGAACGTTATTTATACATAACAAATATGTCAGTCATAGAATATACAGCACAATTTATTTTTATTTGAAAAAAAATAAAAATAAAAAAAGAGCGTATATTTGTTTTTATAAATGCTTCCATTTGAACAAGGTATTTATAATCTATATGGAAAAATTCGCGACGTTCGTAAATACAGAAATGTCTGATCAGAATTCCGATATTGTTCTGTTTTAAGAATTATCACATAATGTCCGGTTGTGTTGTAATCACCAAATTACAAAATTGTATGTATATTTTTGCGATACTCGGAAAATGAGGCGCATATTGCCGAGGTAAGCGTAAAGTGGATAAGTTGAAATTACGCACGAATACATTTCAATAAATAATAACGATCAATTTACAGTGTACAAATTTGCAGCACGCATACGAAATGGTTTATTGCGCAATTAACTGTAAACTTTGTCCTCAAATTACAAGTCTTTGTTATTCACTTAATATCTTGAAAGTAAAAGTCATTTGAATTTAACAAAAATTACATTGCTCTTTAACACATGTTTTATAATAAATAGCGCGCACAATTTTTTTAATTATATTTCTCACGTGTTTGATTATGTCGTGATTATGTGATGATTATGTTTTTACCTTTTGAAAGAAACTTTACAAACCCCACATGTTTACCCGACATGTACTTACTCTTATTTAATATAAGAGGTTTTTTGCATGAAATGATGGTGATTCACAAGGTTTAAGTTGTTCTGTTGGAACAGAAAATCGAAGCGATATAGTAGTTGCACCTGCCTACGGTAATAATACTTAATATCACTTTACACCGTGCTAGAGTCCGTGTTATTTTTATTACTTGCCTGTTATATTTAGATATCCTCATACGGTGCGTCGAACCGCTATGACTTATCCCCTGCTCGCTGTTAAAGAATTGATTAAAGTCACGCGAAGCGCGGAAAGCTTTCGACACTTATTAACAGTATATTCTTTTTATAAATGCTTCAGCAGAAATCTTGGAAGAAATTATCGCATTTTGAAATATACGTAAGCGATTTCCGAATAAGAGTAATTATTACACGGAACATTCAATTATCGATAGATACACCCTTGTGGAAAATGTTGAGATACAAACATAAAAGATGTACAGTTACAACATTGTTAAAGTGTTACTTATATAGGAATTGTCAGAATAAATGTCTTTTCGCGTGGCTGTTGACGCTTTAACAGTCGTTATTGCACGTACAATGCATTTCTTATGGAAGCATTTATGGGCGAGGCATGTACGAACCATTAGAATCTAGCTAGGCTCGTATCGCGTTTACGACTTCGTTTATCCGTGACGCGATAACGACTTTTCATTGGTTTTTAATCACCGAAGCTAACATATTGCCGGATCTACGACGTTTCTCTCCGATAGCATCAGAGTCTTGTCACCTGGCCAGGTGAAAAGGGAGAGTACGATCGAGTTTTGCACGCAAAAGCGTGCACCTCATGAATCGTGCGCTGTTGCAATGCTTCGTGCATCTCTTTTTACTTTTGATACGTAGCTTTTATTTATGATAAAAAAATTTATAGTTTTATAGATTTTTTAAAGTAAATTATATATATTTTCTAAATTTTATTTTTAAAACGAAAGAGAGTAACTTTTGTTATTTTTTTTTCGTTTAAACTTGGTTTATTTTTCTTCTGCATGTATACAAATCGTAAGCTTATATTTCTTTTTTGCGCGTCACGCGATACATATCGCGTATAAATAATTATTGAGTCCAAGGAGGACAGAGGCACGAGGGGGCGTGGAAGTTACCGAATTTATGGCAGAGTTAGCAGAGAGAGGAGCGAATGTGAAGCTCGCAGTGAAAGTTGTGTCTCGCTCGCGGGTGATGCGCGATGAAACGCTTTGCGAATACAGTCGTGTGCACTTAAGTACATGTGGTTCGGGCGTGCCGTGAGTTTAATACAAGCGTAAACTGCATTATCAGGTCGCACGATTCTCTATGCGTCAGCTCCGTATGTCACGTCGCGCGGAACGAGAGAGCAATAAAGAAACGCTTGCCGTTCGGTCATCGCAGATCCCAATGTACCAGGGCTGAGTTCGAAAGTGACAGGTAGATCAAAAATTTGAAGAAATTCTTACGAGGACTTAAGCGCCTTTTTGCCATATATTTGTTTACAGATAGATAATTTTCACAAATAAACCAGTTGAAGATGAATTTCTCTCTGTCGACATTTAGATTTAAGTTTGTATCTTATAGTGCCTATTTCAAGACAGATAGTTTTCGAGTAAACTTATCAATTTATTTGTTTATCGCTCATGTTAAATGACGTAAATTGTTACTTAAAATATATTTAGCAATATTTAAAATTTCGTCTGTATACGATGCTATAAAAGGATTTGTATTGAAGTTGAGTTTTATGATGAATTTTATTGCACTTTATAACTGTTTGAAGGAGAAGAAGTTTCATTGGGTACATATAAAACATTGTCTATGAAGGACATTAAGCTATTCCATGTTGAAATAGTCGAATGTGAATTACAAATTTATAACTTGCAAGTTTAATGACAGCGTTAAATTGTGCGTATCTTCGTGCCGGAAAAAATGGTCGCATCACTTTTTCGTATTGGACAATGAGTCTCTCGTGCGAAAATAACGAGCGAATTCATCGCAGGTCGCTAAGTTTTCATTATTGATATGTGGAATATGCGTACGCGATGGGGCATAAAATTGTCGTTTGGAATCAACCAGGAATTTTATTTTCGTGTTAATTCAAATTAAGTAATTATTTTTAGTATGTATATTTTAATAATACAAAAAAAAAAAATTGAAACAGTAAAACAGTAAATTACGAGATTGGATATTTAGAATACATCAACAGGCAAAAGAGCGTAGATTAAAGACATGTTTAGCTTAATTATGTCTCATTTTAATTGTCTTCATTACTATTTATATACATATGTATATATAATATCAAGCAATAAATTTTGTCGTGAAATTTTTGCATAGTAGTACTCGTCTTTGATTACATCACCGACGAGAGTGACGGATTATACTCCACGTTCGGACAAGCGCGACGCTGACGGTGTGCTCTTAAAAATAGACGAAAGGAAGTGTCTCGTCTTTCGAGGATGACGGCGAATTCACTCTCTCAGGGTCGCACATTGCCACCGTACGATTATGAGTATTCCTCCCGTCTCCCTTCTCTCCCCCCTTTTTTTACTCATTCTCAAGTTCAACTCTTTCGACCGCCGAGAGCGGGCCCCCCAAAGAGGGCCCCCGAATATTTATGTCACGGCAAAGTCGGCTTGGGCCTTGATCGAACGCCGCGGGCGTTCACTCTCGTGTTCTTTTCGACTTCGGATCTTAGAAATCTTCGTTCCTCAAATCACGGCAAAGGCCGACCAGGGAGTTCCTAAATTGAGTGGACGTAACGCCCATAGTGAAACACGTTTGTCCTTCGAATGTGTAAGCTGCAACGGTCTTGAGAAAGTTTGACTTTGAAAGTTTTGCCAGAGCATGTAACTCGATCTGTCCTTCGCACTTTGTAAGATCTTCGCAAAAATCCAAGATTAAAATTTTCGAATAATTAATGCTTAAAAAATTAGAAAGTTTTCACGGAAATAAAATATTTAGAAAATATGTTCAACAAAAATTCTGTTTATTTCGTAATTACTTTAGAACTGGCTTCATTTTAATATCTAAAAACTTGCAAATTTTCGAAGATATTTTGACTAAGACGGATCGTACATATATATTAAGCTTGTTCTGTATCGTGACAGCTTTGATGATATTGAGATATAAGAAACTTGACTATCGGCACGTAAGGCGCACGCGATCGCGAAAATCGAAGCGCGGCCGACAAACAAGCCGGAAGCGTTCGACGACCTCGGCGGGAAACCGCGGAAAACGCGCGAAAGTCGCAAGACGAGAACGGTTACGCAGCAATCGCGGCAGCCGGTTGAGAAAGAAAGAAAACACTTGCACTTTCGTTAGAAAGTCTCGCGAATCCGCTCCGCCATCCGTGGCAATC
This sequence comes from Tetramorium simillimum, assembly GCA_011636635.1. Classification (NCBI taxonomy): domain Eukaryota; kingdom Metazoa; phylum Arthropoda; class Insecta; order Hymenoptera; family Formicidae; genus Tetramorium; species Tetramorium simillimum. The sequence goes on along the minus strand of VBVQ01003171.1, from coordinate 8,052 downwards.
ACGTCGGCCACCTGCGCAATGAACGTTCCACTAATAGCGCTTAGGCAGTCTGTCCGGCCAAACACTGAGTGTCACCACTTGTTTTACCCTTCTAGCCCTAAGTCCTACGTTGCGAAGCCACTCGGCACTGCGGCGCGAGACTGTACGCGATCAACTTTTCTAGTTAGTAAATTACGATTTGAAAAATTTGATACGAAGGAAAGTAACCGATTTTGATAAATATCAATTTTCGTTAAAACATTACGGTGGACACTTGTGGAGAATGATTTTGCTGATATTCGTGAGTGGATGATGGTATTGGAAATGAACGTCACTCCAGAGTAGATCGGCATTGGTTTATTTGACTTCTTATAACAAAGATATTCCGCCTTGGCGATGATGTGGCAATACGCAGATAAGAGTTCAGTCTGCGGCGGATCAAGCATTAGACGGCGATGAGTGACAACTAATAGGATGGAGCGGAAATAATTTTCTAAATTATATCTGAGTATGGCTTTTACGTAAAAACTATCAAGCGAGTCCGATGTTGAGATTGAAACTTTTAAAATACGTAGTATTTTTTTCTCTACGAAAATTGTTGTAACCTTTGTTACGAGAATAATTTACGTAATGATATAAATTTTTTAATTCAACAAAGCAATTATTTAAATTTTATTATTAATAGATTAATAATATAAATCCTTAAATCTTAAAATATATTTATACGTAGATAGACAAGTGAAAGTAATAGATATATAAGTTATCTATATTTTGTTTTTAGTTGTCTATGTTATTTTAAAAGATAAATAACTTTTTTTTACAGCAGCATCATATTAGGATTATCTTTCTATCTCGGGTCAATTCAAACTGACGCTTCTCGCTTTTAGAGACGTCCCTTGAAAGCCGTCCTTTTAAGTAGCAATACGCATTAGACATCGAGTCCGGTAAAAACCAGCGAATCGCGTCATACGTCATGCACGTCGGCGTGACTACAAACGATCATTAATTACTCTTTAATCTAACGTTCACAGACGCATCGTATTATTAGTGATACGTGATAACGAATTGATAGCGTCGCGCTGCGTAGCCACGAGAATTTCCTAATTCCGAAACATTCGTCAAGTTTCTTGTGCTGCCACAGTTTTTCGTGAGAAAATTGGAAAATGTGACGTGCAACTTGAAAACGACGTACAGGAAATTGAATATCTCAACGTAAATTTGCAAAGTAATAATATTTATCGACAAACATCAGATATATATAAATCTTTCTTTAAAGGACGGATGTAGCTGTCCATTGTTCAATCTCTCGCGAAGAATGCAAGAATAAAACGTACGAAGCTCTTGAATGTATTTTAAATCACTGTACAATTCCATTCAATTACAATGGCGAAGAAATTAATCCAGAGCCCGTTTTCAAGATATTTCTCGATCTGGATCTGGAACGGCGCGTGTCTCGGAATCTGATTTACGGTACTTTCGAACAACTCGAACAAACGTGAACCGTGACCAAATCGAAAGTTGTCGTCACAAAAAAAAAAAAGACGATTTAGATGGCGAAAACACATGTCAGGCACGTCCTCTTGTGTTACGCTTAGCCGTTGCGGGTTGCATTCGCGTACACAAGGCTCGCGTATGAAGCTACGTGATTGTGTGCCTGCGTCGTGGGTGCGGGTGTTGTTACAGGCGCGCGTTATCTAGCCGCGATATAGGATGTATCTTAGAGACGCGAAATATACCCTTCGCGCGGGATACGCGAAAATCGGGCACACGTGCCTCGCGTGTTTCTGGCACGCTTTTCGGAATGAGAATGCGTCACCGAATGCTGCGCCTGCCTCTCGCGCGACGAAAATAATGCCACGCGTCACGTAAAAAATGCGACTAATTGAAAGATTACGACTTCATTACGAAACTGTCGCGATAAGGCCGAACCCGATTATATCGGGTATCCCGGAACTTCCGCGTACTTAATTATAACCGTAACTTCCTCGATCGGCTCGGGAGTGACGTTTTTCTCTACCGAACGTATCGGCTGTTTTCGCGTAATTTTGCGAAAATTTCGGCATCGGGATCCGTGCGAGCTGCGATCGCGGACACGAGCGAGCAAGAATCATCGGACATTTGGCCGTAGCCTTGACAGCGAGGCGGCCCGTGTGCGCGCCGTGTTCATCGGAATAACGAAGGCGTCAAGTAATTAGATGGTAAGAGAAACGAAGGCTCGACACATGTGATTTTCGATCGCGCGGAATCGAACGGTCGCCGCTCGCTCGTGTCCCGCGTCGCGCAACACCCACACACCCACACGCGCGCGCACGCACGCCAGTGTGTTGTGTCTGTCGCGCCGCGCACGTGTGTATAGTGTGTACAACTCGATGGCCGTGGCTATGGCCTTACGCGTCCTCTCCTTCCTCCTCGTCCGTCCGCTATCCCACCGCCGCGCCGCGCGCCGTATCGCGGAATCGCGCGCGCGGCGCGGTGCTGATCGCGCGCGGGGCGGCGGCGGGTGGAGCGAGAGGAGCCGAGGCGGCTCGCGGCGGTGGCGAGAGAGACGGCGCGGCGCAGCGCGTGCGAGCGAGAGAGAGAGAGAACGCGACGCGAGCGCGGAGCGCGGGCGGGCGGGGTGCGGGGCGACGGAGGACGAACGGACGCGGGCGAGAGAAAGAGAGAGGGAGAGTGTGTCGCGAGCGTGTCTAACCTAGGATAGCGGCGTTTAGTGGCGGCTAGGCTAGGCTAGGCAAACCGAGACTCGCCGTTCGCGCGTCGCGCTCAGTGTTCCGCGCGCGCGCTCCCCGACCGTGGCTCCTGTCCCGTCTCTCTCTCCGTTTGCGCGTCCCGTGACACGCGACGCCCGGAATCGCGTTTCCTTCCTCATCGCGTCGAAAGGGAATTGAAAAAAGAAAAAAAAGAAAAGAGAGGACAGAAGTGCGAGACAGATAAGGCGGTGAGAGAGCGGAGCGGTCTCGCCGTGCTTGCGCGAGGGCGGCGTGAGGTGAGCGTGAGGGAGGAAGAGAGGAGAGAACTGTTTCGGTGAATGTGCTATTTCCAAGTTTGACCGGGGGGACACGTGCGGGATCAAATAGCAAATTGCCGCGGCGGATCATGATACGGGACAGAGTGACGTTGGCGATAGAATTCAGAGAGACACGTGATCCCCGCGTAAACTCGCTTGGATACGCCGGGACGGGGAGAAGGTGACGGAAGAAAGTGTGAAGTTCCCTCGGACTGTCGTACTTTCGAAGAAAGAACCGCGTAGCTGGATCCAATTCGGGCAGGATCGTTTACCGGCCGACTGAGGCTCGATCGAAGTGAACTTTAGCTATTTTCTTCATCTGTTGTCGAGTGATTTGAGAGATCGATCTCCGCCGGCGGTCGGTTGCACCGGGACTCCTCTCGTGTTCTCTTCTGTGTTGTTTTCAGAAGAGCGTGAGCCTGTTCGTCGGAGTGATTTGAAAGACACGGAATTTCTCCGATTTTTTTTTTTCATAGAACGATAGCCTGGGTCGTTGCTCCTTTTTCGTGAGAAATTTCGAGAGAAAGAAAGAGAGAAAGATATAAAACGTGTGTGTGTCGCGTAGGTGGACGCGTGGCCGCGTGCGTGCGTCGTGTGCACGCGTGTGATGCAAGTCGCGTGGATTGTCGTAACCCGCGTCGGATAAATAATAATCGCGGCGGTTCGGCGCTCGCGCGCGTCGAAGGAAAAATCGTCGCGAGGGTGGGAAGACTCGCTCGCGGAGCGGAGTAAGGGAACGCTGCCGTCGGTGGGTACAGTGAGTGCGGAAGGAATCAGGTGCCGGGAAACAGGCCCCGGAGACGTTGGTGCTTCACTTCCTCCTTCCTGAGTTCCGCGCGTAGCAAGGCGGAAAGGCGACAGGTAAGGGGCTTCTTTAGCGATTTTACGTCGAGAGAGAAATGTTTGATACAACGTCGAGGTTGTGGCTATAATTTCGATGACGTACTTTTCGACGAGTACTCATCGATCGGGAAGAATGTTTGGATACCGATATTTTGCGAATGATGAGATTTTTTTTTTTCGTCAATTAATTGTAAGCTTCGTAGAGATAAATTGCAAATTCGCTAATTTTAGGTGAACTTTACTTTAATAAGATTTTAATTTGAGCTGAATTATAATGTTGTTTAGAAAAGATGGACATTTAGTGACATTTTGTAAAAATTTCGTAATTTGAATGTCGATAATTATAGCAAGGAGTGAACTTTAAATTTTAGCTCCCATTTTTTAAAGTGAGTTGCCATTTATCTTTTATTTACAGTGCTTTGTATATTATTACATTTTGGAACTTGGTATTTTTTATATTGTTTAAAGAAAAATTGACGTTAAATTTAAAAAACTCGTCATTACAATTAATAATTGAGTAATTGCTAGCAATATCGATTATTTAGTCTCAGGAAAGATTTAACAAAGTCGAACACGCGACTCTTTATTCTCTTTAGAAGATATAAACAAAATACTTCTTGGATCAGATTGCGATCGAACGCGAGTATTTAAAAGACACGCTTATAAATCTACGCTTATCTTATATTAATATAAAATGCGTGGGCATTCATTGTCAGTATGAATGTAACTTATCACAATGACTCTATCCAAATTCTAAAGCAGACTAACTAACAATAAGTGCTAGGATCAATCAGTCAACGCGCTTTTCGAATGATTCGTACATTAAGAAAGCATAGCTGCCGGCCAACGGCCCCCCAGGATTCGTGTCCTCGGGCAAAAGTTTGAATCGCGAGCGGCCGTGACAGTTAAAATCGACGGTGCTTCGCCCACGCGAGACGCGTCGCTCGCGTGCGTGGGACACGCGCGCGTCGCGCTTGTAAACTCGTCGCGGAACAGCAAAAGGAGGCCGATCGCGGCAATTTAGAGACGACGGGGCGATCGAACGGTCGAATCACGCAGTTACTTAATAGGCTTTTACCGAGACCGAGTGAAAAGCAAACGGCCGCGCCGAGGCTCGTACGCGAAAATGAACGACTCTCGTGCCCGCCGGTAATCGTATACAATTGAGGAAGTGATCGCGAACATTACGTATCGGCACGCTGCAGAGTGAAAAATTGATTTACGTAGAAATCGCCTGGTATCGAAATTGCTTGGTTGGTACGACGTTCACTTCGACGGGCGCGCGATGTTTCATTCGGCTCGGGGAGACGCGAATTAAATTTAATCGGGCGTCGATATTATGGGTAAATATATTTGGACTGTGGAAAAAAAATGTGGTATGCGTGTGAATCCCCGCACGAGGAACTCACGGAACTCTCACACACCCGTTCGCGCGGCTTTCGTGCTCGAGACGCGGACTATATTTCATACAAGTATTTTCAGCCTAGGCCAACTTTCGGCCCTCAAGCGATCCCCCCCCCTTCTCGGCTTGCCTGCACGGCATTTGCGGTTAATTTAAACGCAGAAGACTCGTTCTTTAATATAATTAAAAGATTCATAATAAAGTAATGCATTCTACATTCCCGTTTCGACAGTTAATTTAGAAAATTTATGGAATTATTCTTAATTTTATATAGTTAAATTTCATATTATTGGCTAATTGAATAAATTGAAAGAATTTTTTTACCAACTAATCGAAGTATTAAATCTCGCGAAGACTCATATCAGTTTGTAGAAAGATACTGTTTTGATTATCGTTATTTCGTGAACGTGGAAACACCTTATTTATGTTGCTGCAATGATGATGTAACGTTATTACAACTTAGAGCCACGATAAGTTCTATTATTGGAAAAGATTGTTTTAAAGGAATTTTAATCCGTTACATAAATTATTGCGCTATAGTTGTGCGTTATAGTTGTGCGGTAATGTAGTAAATTCTCTACTCTACTCTGTCAGTCCTCACCCTCTCTCTCGTTCCTCGTTGAGCGATTACGTGGCGACCTTCATGGCGCCAGGGCCGAGGGCCAAAACCGATGTATACATTCGATAAATATTACGACGGCGCGCACCATAAGGGCCCCGTATACATGCAAGAGGCCTTGCGACCACGTGGACGCACCGTCACGGTCGATTCCGGAAGATTAAATATTGACTTAAAATCATTCTCTTGAAGTGTTCCGAATATGGGAGGGAATTGCAAAGCTGCAGATAATTTTGACTCGTAAAAGAAAATTTGTATTTGATGCATCTAACATAAAATAATCGAAAGCTTAAAAATTGTTGATAAAAAGTTTGAAAAGATTTAGAAATTAGAAGAGAAATATGCTTTTGTTGTTTCTCGTTTAAAAATCTAGATTTCGAAGATTTCGTTAAAGTTTACTTAATAAAATTTCTTTTACGGGATTTTTATATAGAAATTAAATTTTTTTTAATAAGGATTTCTTCATCAGGTTGTACAACGATCATTCATAATTTCTTCTTTTTTTCTTCTACAAATTCTGTATTTTTTTCTTTTCCGGAAAATTAGCGATCGAAACGTATTCATTGCTTTACCGCCGCGTATTTTCGTCTTCATATATCTTGGCAAGAAGGTGCACGCATCGTACGCACGGACGACCCTGAAAGACCGACGCCGCGTGAATGTTTAACTATCGTCGAGTCTGATCACTCACAAATTCTATTCCGCGTTCACGCGCTTGCACGGGCGCGGATAGCGCGCATTGATAGTTAATGACAGTGCTCGCCGATCGCAAGGTGTATTTCCTCGTATACGTTAGAAGCAAATCGTTATGCCACGTCCCTGAACGACGGCACCACGTGTATCACCGTGTGTTTACCTTCGCGAAGTCGAATTGGAGCTACACGCCGTATCTATATTCATTGTATATTCTCTCGCGTGTGTGAGTTTATTTCGTCTCTTTTGCATTTCATCAATGATAAATTTATGGTAAAATATATGGCATGGATGCTAAGATCATTTTATTTGTATATATAATTTTGTAACAGAATTGCGTAATATACAATGAACATGGAATAAGCATTATTTCAATATACAAATATTTGTTACAAGTGTAACAACATTCGCAAAATGAAAGACAGAATAATATCTACCGAAGAAATAATTTTTATTCATAATATTAATTCGATTTGTTATTTTCATATTTTTGTTCCTAGATCATTATTTTTCTGATAATTAAGCTGACATTTAAACGTTACTAATGAATGATTAGAAAATGTCCCTTTCGCTTTCATATAAGTTATACAATAATGTAAGCTCAATTTTCGTTTCATTTCTATATATTATTCTTATTGATCAATTTTATCGATCGCGTATCTGGCTGTAGAGATATATGTCTATGTTTACGTTCCACCTGATCGTAATAATATACGACGCGGACGAAAATTATTTTCGCATTTGTCATCAATCGTGAAACGATTATTTTTCAACCGTAAGCCGTGATTTTCGTTGACAGCACGCTTGCTTAACCTTGAGGCACTGCCGCTTGGTTGACAATACGTCACAGTCAGTATTTTTATTTAACATCGCTTTATCGATGAGATACGCAATACAGAAATAAGTCAAGCTGTCGTTACAATCGTGCTTTCGCGTGGGACAAGCGCAAAAATCGGCACACGTAAGAGATTTCGAATACTTAGAAAAATCTCATGGGCAATATCTCAACGAAGTTGTGCTTTTGAGATGCTTTTGAGAATCGAAGGTTAACCGACACGATTAAGCGCGAGAGATTTTTGCAAAAAAAAAAAAACGGCCTGCGGAATATGGGCCATTCCGTCGGCGGACGCACCTGCCCGATTTCCGAAGACGTAAGGACACGTGGACGGGGAGGCGCGAGCGTGAACCTTGAGGAAGGCTGCTGGTAAAAGTAAATGACCTTACGAAGGCGAAGTGCGAAAGGAGGCAGGGCGCGCGAGCGGTGGTCTTCATACGTGCAGGCTTGCCCACATGTGCGTACGCGCGTGTGACCTATCCTTCACGGGTCTACGAACTCGAATTGGGCCGGGGCCTTGACTCTCTCGAGTACATCGCAGGTTCGGGGTTTCCCTCCTCTCCCCAATACTCTCCCTCTCCGTTCTTCCGCCGTTCTCCACCTTCGTTGGATGTCCGCTCCGCGCCGACCGCGTGAACCTATCTTCCTCGTGCGGAGGGAGGAGGGGTGGGGGG
>VBVQ01003170.1:0-20282 GCA_011636635.1 Tetramorium simillimum | reverse complement strand
GGCATGGGGAAGCCGGTTGTTCGACCGGCGATGCCTGGCTCTCGCCGCGAAGGAGGTGAAGGGGGGAGACGAAGGCTGAAGGGAGCACGCCGGGCCCTGGCCTGGCCCGACGCACGTTTCCGGTGAATGGCGAGCGCCGGCCACGAGCCAGCATCCAATCAGGATGGGAAACGACGCTGGGACCACGCGTCGTGCACTACTCGCTCCGTTGCCCTTCGCTCCTTCCCTCTTCTCTCTTCTCTGCTGCCCGCCGCCGCCGAGTTCTCTTCTCCATTCTCTCCTGGACCGCACGAAGCCGATCTTCTCCATCCCTCTTCTTCATACTTCGGTCTTCCCCTACTTCATACTTTGGTCTTCCCCTGCTTTACTGTCTTTTATTTTGTCATTGTTATTACCTTCATTATTATTATGTGTTGGTTATTACAGGCTTCAGAATTTGATGATGTATCGTCCCTCCTTAGGTTATAGATAATACTCTACTCTTCGTATAAATCTTCTTTATGGTTTTTCGTTGATAAAAATGTTTACCGAAAAATCTCTGATACATTGTTTTATATATTTTGATTTTTAAACTTGCGTTATTTAATTTTTGCGTTCTCATTACGTAGACAACTTTATTTGGGATAGATGAAAATAATCTAATCTTATATATTGTTATTTATGCTTTGGAAATTGAAGATTTCGTTTTTTCTAGATTTCTTATATTTTATATTTTATGCTTTGATAATTCTTGAATTATAAAATTTTCCTTATCATTATACTTATCTTAATTGAAGTGTCGGCGTGTATATATCACAGAACGAATGAACTCGATAAAATAAATTGAAGGTAAAAATATAAGACAAGCACAAAAACTTCGAATAAAAGTGTACACTAAACTAATACGAGAATCTATCACCTGTCTGATACGATTCGCCGTTCATTAATCCGACGAAATATCTTCATATCAATTATCCGCTTTCTCATTTCCAGTTATCCGACACACAGTGCAAATCTCTACTATTTTTAATATAAATTTTCGCACTTCGAAGAGCCGGCTTATTTATAGCAGTCACCGAGATGAATTATGATGATGTGTGCGATGTCGAGGCCCGCAAAAAAGGACCAAACAAGTTCGCGTTTCCGTGTTGCGAGAAGAGAGACATTTCTTTTTTTATTTTGTTTCTTCTTGATCGAGGAGATCGCGATAATTATCTTCCATAGTATCTTCGTTCTATCATAGTCAGACTCTTTTTCTCTTTCTCATAATCCTTATAATCTTCGATCGGCTCGCTTTTTCATCCTTCAATATCACGACGAGTTTTACCACGGTTATTTCGAGAAGATGCCTCGATGTGCGTTCGAGAAGAGTTCGAAACCGGTTTCATTTCGGCGAGCTCAATTTTTGATGCTGCGCGTAATATCGTAAACGGTCTTGACGCTAAAGATACGGCGTATGCTATAAATATTACTATAAATATTGTGAATAATATGTATAATGCAGTCGAGATAACAATGTAGATGATATGTCCAAAATATATCCTACGTTGATGGAATGCTATACGTTTAAACAAAAAGGAAGTAGATTAAAATTTCCAATTTTCAAAGTATAAAAGATTTGAAAATAATAGTTTATTTCGACGCGCGTATCACTACGATATATCGTGTATGTATATTCATTGTCTTTTTTAATCGCAGGCAGGTCTGTTAACAGGATTATTGGCTTTGGAAGCTAAACCCTTGGGGGGTATTTTATTGGGGCCGTCCTTTAAACTCACAGTTTCTATTGCCGCGGATAAATACGGTTATTATTCATGCGTCGAAATTTGAATTCACAAGATTATACCGGCTCCGGTTCCTAATCTCAGATCGCAACAATCTCTGTAGCATCTCAGAGAATGAAAAACAGAAACAAAAAAGAAACGAATATAAATATCGTATGTCGAGATCATATTGTCTTTTTTTTTTAAATTGTCTTAAAATTTATCGACTTCATGGCATATTAATATATATAATCTGTTTTTATTAACAATACAATTACAATACAATATCGATTTACCAATTGTTAATATCCGGTTTAGGATGTTAGCGGTTATCAATTAATTATTTTGAAAAGTATACGGTAATAATTATGATTGTATAATATAATGTACAAAATTACATTTTATTATACAATAGTAATAATCATCACAAGTACAAAACGTTAAGACATTTTTAAAAAGGTGCAGAAATTAACGGTTAGTAAATACGACAATTTCATTCTTCTCAATTCTAATGAGACTCGCCCCGGGAACATTTGCGCCCTGATATCCTCGGGGGATCGTTTTATCAATAGTCGTGTGGGAAAGACAATACGGGCTGTATGGTAGGTCGCAGGGTCCTGCGAAAATATTTACTCCGTTATCGTTCAAGATTGTGGGGTCGACTTTTTTCCTCTTGACCAGTACCTCATCGCTGCCGACAGCTATTTCGTCGTCGTCTCCGTCGACGAATTTCAACGTGACGATGCGATACGATGAACAGAGCGAACACACCACACACACGTACACACACACACACACACACGTACACACAGTTTCGCCGTCGCGCAATTTCTCTCTCCGCTTGGACTGTCCGTGACTGCTACGACGGTTTTTCTCTTGACGCGAAAATGTCACGCTGCCCATGACACGGCGCTCGTAAGAAGATGGATGATCGGACCTAGGCCCGGGACCCCTCGCCACGGTCGGCGCGTCGCATTTAGGCTCGTTATTTGGCGACCGCGTTATGTTTGGCCCGCTTGTTTTTCGATATTCTGCTCGGGATACCGTGCCTTTAATCTCCGCACCGATAAAGCATACTAGACTTAAGGCAAGATTGATCTCAGTCAGTATGGTTGACTTCTGTTGCTTATGTCGAAAGTGGATCAGGGGTAACTAGGTGATTCTTTGGTCGCAAATACTAGAGGGTAAATGTAAAAAAGTGACGGTTGTTTAAAGAATAAGACAGTTGTTGGAATTTTACGAGATATTTGGTAAATAAAATAAAAATGGACAAAGAACTTTATTTTTCATATTTTGTTAAAAAATTATAAATTAATTATCGGAATGTTTGGACGATATTTAAAAATTCGTGACAAGTATTTAATAGTCTTCTTTTTGAAGAAATTAAACCAAGAAAATACTTATTATTTTATATTATCATTTCATGTACATATATCATATTATTTATCTAAATTGTTGTTCAATAAATAGCGAATATTGGAATAGTGACTTAATGCATGTGTAAATTAATATTTTAATGAGGTTTTGAAAGGTAATTTATGCCAATCTCAAAATAACTGAGTAATAACCGAGTATATTATGTTTCTTGCATAAATGTGACGTTATCCATGTTATGATTCCATGTTGGAAGTAGTCCAATTTAATGTGCAATTAGTTAACTGTGGCAATATTCTTGTGTCGACGTTATGTTATGCGAATTATGAGATATTACAATTTTGGATTACAATAATTATTTAGACATGTGTATAATTATTTAGACGTCACGTATAATATGGATGATTCATTTTGCCAAAAATTTAATTTCCTGTAAATTTCTTGTAATGGACTTCACGTTATTTTCTTAAATAAGAATTTAATCAAAATTCCATTAAAGCATGATTGAATCGATTCATTTTTATCAATTAGTACTAAAAATTAACTTACTAAAATTAATGCTAAAAATTAATTTACTAAAGTTAATATTAAAAATTAACATATTTAAAAATTAAGTATTTTTTCTCAGAAAAATGTTTGCTTAATTATAAAAAATATCGTTACATGTATACTTCCGCATTGTTACAAGGTGTTGTAAAGGCAGCGAAAGGCACGTCTTTAAAATATATATGTCAATTAAGCGTGCAAAGAAAAAAAAATGTCAGCGGGACAAAAAAATAAAAGAGTGGCCGGAGTAGAAGGACGTAAAAAAGGCGTCTTTGAGTCGCGCTGATCGTTAAAGGCATGATACCCGCGCGCGATGAAACGATTGTACTTGTCGCTTGATCCACACTATGACTCTCTTTATAGTCGCTCTGGTTAAGTGTAGTAACATGAGTCCACCGGTCTCCTTTAACTCGACGCTTCTTTAGCTGGCCGCTTGCATGCTGCCTGCCATTCGCGTGGCAGCCGTACTTTTAAAAGCCATCTTCTACCTCAGCCATCGTCCCTTTCGCTCCGTTTTCTCGCTTCGTCGACGGCCATGGCAGTTTCTTTTACACGCCCTTCGGTATTACGGACTTATTCTTTTGTCCTCTTGCAGCGAGATGAGCGGTCGACGCGCGAACTGCGCGAATAAGTAGACAAACGTTACATATATTTTCTTAAGAGGAAAGCGCGTCAATCTGTCGAGAGAAGCGTACTCGCCGCGTCCTTTCGCTCGCCGCGACAATCATCGTGTGATAATGTGTGACATATAGGATGACTAGGAAAAATACATAGTTTCGTATGATTTTGTAAGAAATTTCAAATTAATTTCTTTTTCTTTAATGGTTTGTAATTCATTATGTATATTTTATTTTCAATATTTAACATTTTAATAACTTTCTCTCTCTCTTTCTCTCTGTCTCTCATGCCTCATAGCTTAGCTAAAATCAAGTGACAAACGAGATTTCCTCGCCTGTCTGTACCCTTGAAGTTTAATTCACCGAGAGATGTTCGCAAATTTTTGGCGACTTAGAAGTTTAGAGCGCTTGTCGAAAGTGTCAAAATTCAGTCTACTTGGCTGAACTTTATCCGTCACAGCCGTACTACAGTTGTCGGTACTTAGAGCTTGAATAAGTAACAGTACTACAGTCGTCGTCGCAGCATGAGTCGCTTACAAGCGCGCTCGTGTCAGCTTTATCGTCGAAGGCGTTGCTGGGAAACGAAGGGCCCCACGAAGCTGCGATTATTCTGAAACCGGCCACACGCTGCGCGGCGGAGCTGTTCTACTGGGTCAGCTCTAAGAAACTTCTCTCGGTTTCCACGTGATTACCTCGGTGATCATGTACCACGGCGCCACCCATTACGTTGATCGATGCACATGCCTATGATTCATTACAAATTGACCATCTATTTGCGAGTTCGTCCTAACGGAATGCTTAATCAAAGGTTTTTTTCATTCGGCGCACGTGTCGCATATTGAATTACCTTATGCTTTTCCCTGAAATTCCATTGAAACGAGGCAATTATAGTTGATCGCGGAAATAATTTGTGTATCGCATATCTCAATTTTCGAATCTAGAATCTATAATTAATCTAAGAAACTGTTATTATATGATAGATCTCATATAGATGTATAATAGATATTATATAATAGATTATATAAAATCACGATTTTAAAAATTTTCTACATTTTTTATGTAATATTATTTTTATATTATTTTATGTAATATTATTTTATGTAATATTAAATATCAAACTGCGAAAAAATTTTTCTATTTAAGATATGAAGACATCCATAAATATGAAGCTATGATATTTAAAAATTCAAGAAATTTTCTGATAAAAATTGAACATAATAACGAATTTCACATTGAAAAGATCAAGAAGTTGCGATAAATAATATTCCATCTTCCATTAAATTTAGATTGCACGTATACAGAAAATATTTTGTGGGCATATAAATTATTATTCATATATTAATTGTTGAAGTTATTTTATAATTGAATAAAGTCTTGTGCAGAGTGCTATACGCAGTCTAATATAGAATATACCGTGCCGTGTATGTAGATTGCCGTATTTTCTTCATTCTATATATCTTCGTAAGGGACAGCGAGCGTAAAATACAGGGTTCGCGCAAACACACGACTACGTGGGCGATCGCAATGTACACCGGCATTTTGCTTCTGTGCACGTTAATAGATATTTGTTCGCATCAAAGATATTAAAGGGTGGAACGTGCCTTAATAAATACTGCTAGCTAACAGCAGAAGGCGGAAACAAACGCGTTGAATAATTACAGCGTAAATTTACCGAGGAGGTAAGAAGGAGCCCCCCCCCTCTAGATATTGCGCGGGCGTGCATGTACACGCACGTGCTACACGGAGATGTGTACATACATACATACATACCGCGACACCACCCCTCTGAACTTCTTAGCTCCTTCAGCCGCGAGCGGCGAGTCGGAGTTAAACGGTGATTGACACGTGGCAATTGGGGTTAATTCCACATGTCAATTGGCACTCGGATTCGATGTGATTGAAATTCGCCCGGCGACATGCGTCTTCGTTTGTATGCGAAGTCGATGGCCTGCCGACGGGATCGGTCTGTCATAATTCATTTCCCATTTTTCTAACCGATAGCGCGTTGGAGACAACGTCAGGCGCAGAATCCCGGGGTATCATTCTTGTAACTCTTCATACAGCTCAATATCAGCCATATAAATTCTGCGCTTTAATTTTTCACCGTAAATACATCTTTGAAGGGTGGAATCTGTTGCCAGTATTTTCTCTCACTCTCTGAAACTTCGAAGAATCGATATTTATTATATACATATATATATACAATACTTATCCTCGGCATTTACATAAAATTGTATTTCCAATCTTATGTATTCTCAATACATGTATAGGTAAAATAACTTCGATGTATCGCTGGTCAATTGTTATATTAGTAATTAGTTTGCGTTCACGTACAATTTAATTAAAATTAAAATTTATTTAACAGTGTGCGAAGAAAACATTATAAGACCAGTGTAGAGTTAAGAGTACAAAAATATCGCAGATTGTGGGATTCGATGTTAAAATGAAGGAAAGCACGGTCGGGGAAAAGGTTTGGAATTCTAACCACGTCATTGATATGACCGATATTTCCTTACAAGTTTCGGCGGGATGTATGAAGGATACCCAGCGGAGGGAATAACCGTCCCGTCGAGAATGAGAACGTGCAAGGATCGTAGGGCCGGTAGATAATTGGATCGTGCCAATTCGATTCTGCTGGTTCAATTAAACGCAATTGACCCGCTGACGTGCGAGGCGCGTCTTTGTTCGTAGGCATGTCTGATAACTCTTCGTCGTGATTGACAGGTCGTGCGGGATCATTGGTATTCATCGGGGATACGTCTATCATGCGCGAATTCCATTTTTTCCTTCTCTCTTTTCTCCCCTTCCGATCCCTTTCTCCCTTCCCCTCCTTCCCTCCCCCCCCTATCGGCCGCTTCGATTCCTTCTTTTCAGCACCGGTCTTCTCGTTAAATGAGTTTTCAAGAATTTGTTGTCGTGCCCCAAACTCGGCGCGCGTTCTCCCGTTTCTCCCTCGGCCAAGGAAGCCTCGTGTATCCTCGTGCTCAATCACGCTGTCGTGTTTGGAACTTCGTTAAACTTTTCCCCGAACTATTTCGTAATTCCTGATACAACGATAATTGTTAATTTTCGTTGCCGTCGCGCGTAGCGTTCGGTTGTTTTTATTAAATTTTATCGAAACTCACCGTAATATAGTTTTGGCGGATGGTCCCAACTGAGATACGCTCTCAGAGAGTGAGAGAGAGAGAGAGAGATTGAACGCTGCGTCAGTCGCACGTGAAGGAAAACATCGATCGTCGTCTATTTTGCAGTATCGTCAACATTGACAATACCCAGTAGCGCGCGCGTGATATACGCGTATCTATGAAGCAACGTGGATTTCATAGCAAATGTGAAAATGGAGATGTGCCAATATTAATATAATATTCCACATCAAAGTACTAATGTGTTTCGATATACGTGCTTTAGAATTTAGCGATATATTTGGTAGCCGAGGGGATATAATTAGAATACAGTTGTTACATCGATAAGGGATACATGTACATAATTGATGCGTCCATTATTCACATTTGTTGTTAGATACGCACGCGGATATTTCGAGGATATTGTTTCACGCATCTGTCTTCAATTTTATAATTTTCAACGGTCAATCTCTTCGAGTGGTAACCGAGTTTCGAATCTGGGTTTCCCGCTGGAGCTAAATCTCCCTCGGGATTAGTCGAAGGATAGGTTTAACGCCGGGCGTCGGGCGAACGCGACGGTGCGTCCGGGAGAAAATATGTGCTTATTTTTCATGAGATTTCAAAGCGCTAAAAAACGGACCCTCGGCGCCCCGGAAAGCCGCAGCAGAATGGCAAAAGAATACACAAGAGGACGCCGCGGAGAAAGCGAAGGAGATGTAACCGTCTGGTTTTTCCAAGTGTCCAACTTGTCCCGATATAAACGCCGGATAATCTATGATCTCTGCTGTATAAGCGATTCGTTGCGGTTTTACAACGGCCCGGTTTCTTATGCACCCGGATTTTCCGACCGCCGGGCAACGCGGCGCGGCGAGGAGGGCACTTTATGCCCGCGGAAAAAGGGCTCGCGAAAGCCGCATAGTTTATCGACCGATTTCCATCGATGCTTTAAAGAAGAGTCGCGCGCGCGCCCCGTTCATGGAACTTTCATCCTCGGCCATGAAAAAGGAACTGTTCCTTTTCCTATCGCTCCTTTTTCCTATCGCGCGATTTCTCCGTGCAATAACTTGAGTTTCCAGCCAGTGTGGATAACGGTGGCCCGGCGATAAAATTCTTGCCAAGATTATATTTTTTGGAAAACTTCCACCACAGCGACTTTTCCGCACACATTCCGCTTCAAGAGAATTATAGACAATGTCAGTTATATAAAGTAATTATTATCTTGCAAAAGTACTTCAAATCAAAAAGTAAATTTCCAGTTTTGCGTAATGTTTCATGATAAAATATTTTATGTTTTGATTTGACGAGTAAAACGACTCGCGAAAAAAAAGCACAAGGCTCCAATTTCTGGGAATAAATGTTCGCGCAAAATTCTCGATATTTTCTCTCCTGATCCGGTCTAGTCCTCCAATTTTCGAATATAGGATCGGTGAGAAAAAAAGAGGCAATGAATCGATTTGCAGTTAAAAGAGATTGGAAATCAGTTCTCCCTTGTTGAAAAGAAATGAAATCCGTTTCTTCTTCCGAAACAGAGTGGAGGGGGGAAGGGAGGAATTTATTTTCGCGATGTTGGAATAAAATTCCCGATATTTTCTCGAAAAATATCGCCCGCGTCCCGACGGGAAAGTTCCTTCGTTCGTCATACAGCGGACGCCCGATAGATTCGTTCTGTAGGAACGAAGGACGGAATGTCACCGTGCAGCGATGCACAGATGTTGCATCTTTGCGGGAGAATAGTCTCCGGCTACGACATGCAGAGAAAATGAGCGAGAAGAGGTGAAGTGGGAAGCGGGGGAGGGGAGAGCGGAGGGGAGTAGTACGGGAGGCTGCATATACACGAAGACTGATACAAACCTCCACGGAGGGCGCGGACACACACTGCGACCACATGTTCTTTACGTGAAAAAGAAGAAGAAGAAGAATATCGCGAGATGCACCATGTGCGCGCCCCATTCGCTTCTTCCGAGAGACATCGGTCCGTTATGTCGCGCCCGAGGATCGGCGAGTTCGCGTTTTCTTGTACAGATGTACGCTGTTTGTGCGTTAAGCCGCTCGTATCTCGGCTTCTTGGAGAATTATGGAGAGGAATTGAATGAGGCCGACTTTTTTCATCGACTATCAGATTTTTTTTACGGTGTTCAATTCCCTGCATCCTTAAATGCTTTCCTTAATTAGCCAAGTCTCGGAATTGAATTTTTACACACAGAAAAATCTACTAGCTACGAGTAAATGTACTTGTTCCAAGTATTTAGTAAGTTCATATATCCGCAAATCTATCGTAAAGTCATCATAAGCATCACATTTACTTAAAACATATTCTGGACTTGTAACGAGGATATCTTAAACTATTATTAAGAAAATATTCCTAGCTGAAGAAAACTATTACTTAAACAAAATAAAATAAAATAATTGATTGCTTTTCTCGTCTGTAGAATGAATATTTTTCTGTGTGTACTTAAGTATCAAGTGCCAGAGCGACGATCCAAAGAATAAGGGATTTAGTTTGCCAAACCCTTTTAACTTTTTAAACGATGAACGTTAAACGGAATCGCTCGGTTTATTTTAGCTTTTACCGAAACCATAGATTAAACTTTTTCCGTTAAATTACTCCCAAAAAATCAAATCCGATATACCTGGCTTTCGATATATTTTGTAATATCGATAGAATCGTTTCAGCGCGCTTGGAAACCCTGCGAAATTTACTACATCAACAAACACCGGGAACACCGGAAAGCACTTAAAAGTAGGTAGCAACAAATCACTCGTGGCGCACCGCATACATTTTTAAAACGGCCGTTCGTGGCACTCGCCACGTGGAAGTGTAAGCAATTTATATAAGGGGTGTCCACGGGTAGCCAAAAGGCAACTTCTCCCGGCGGCACACGTGTGTGTGCACAGCCGGGGGAGAAAGACGGACGACGGCGGAGCGGAAGAGACTGCGCCCAGGATCGCAGAATGACGGTGGCGTATGCTTGCTTTTTCACGACACTCGGTCTTTGAT
Source organism: Tetramorium simillimum (assembly GCA_011636635.1). Lineage (NCBI taxonomy): Eukaryota > Metazoa > Arthropoda > Insecta > Hymenoptera > Formicidae > Tetramorium > Tetramorium simillimum. Next base: position 9,883 of record VBVQ01003170.1, on the reverse strand, counting down.
CGGCTTTATGAAAATCCGATAATAACACCGCCCGGGGACGGGTGGCGCTTGTTTTGTCATTGACGCTCGTGAGCCCGGGTTTTACCGGATTGCCAATAGTTTCACCGTGGATATCGGTCGTGAGTGCACGACTCAAAAGTTGTACCGAGAGAGGAGAGAGAGAGGAGGGGGAGAGAGGGATCGAACGTCGGTGATTGCCGCACGTTAGGCGACCCCGCGCATTCTCTACGTGTACGTGTGTGTCTGTGTGTATGTGCAAACAAACGAGCAATTTCTAAGTGCCTGCGCGCGCGATAATATTTCCGTCACGTTCGAACGCCGGCGCGGAATCACGAGAGCGTATTCCGACCTCATAAAATCGGCAAGATAACACACGCGAGGGGCGGCGTTCGCCGTACTCGAACGACTTTACATCGGCTAATTTTATCGCCACTTTTCTTACCCCGCTATCGGCGAAAAAGGCCGTAGCCGATGGGATTTGACAGGAAGCGGGGGAATACGGCGCCGTATCGTTGATCGTTGGGGCTTGAGGGTGATACTAACGACCTGGAGTGGGAGCCGATATAATGGAAGTTGCTAAACTAGATTAGGGGGCATGTACATAATGTTATATAATTGTTATCAACTAAATTGGTATTACTTTGTCCCCGTAATATGCTTTTTAACATCAGGGGTTTTTTTTTTAGATAGACTCGAAGAAGGAACTAAAATTGCATATGCTTATTACCTTCCATTATACTTTTATCAACTGATTGATTATAATTAATGGACGTTTCTTGCCCGCGCATAATAATTCAGGGTTAATCACTGAATTCAACCTTTTAGCAGACCTCGGCTAGTTTTGCTGCGTTGTCATTTCCTTCTAACGATGTTCCCACGAAGAAGTTCTGGAACTAACCGTCCACTTCCTTTCTCCTTCACGCCTTCAGATTCCGGACTATCTGTTTTTCCAAGCGGGGCAGGGGCACGGACAAAAACTTGATTTCCAATCTTTCACGTCATGTCGCGACAAATCCCGGGATAAAACGTGATTGAAACCGACTAATGAATGCGGTACGAATCACGGCGAGTGTATCGTCGTTTCCTAAATACCAGGGCGTCTGGCGGCAAATCTAAGTACTGTATCCTAGGGGGATTACGTGTAACCGGTGAAGTTTTGGCAAATGATACGCCCAAGCGAGAACTGGATGTTCCACGATGGAACGCGACGCGATGCGCTCGAATGTGTTTCCGCATAGGTGCTGTTTATAAATTAATCACGTTGCTTAGTTTATCAACGATCGCACGACAAAGTTAAACAAGCTGTGTAAACGCGCGCGTGCGCGCGCGCGCGCGCGCGCACACACGTGCATCCAGCGTCCGTAATTCTCGCGCCGATGCCAGTCCATTAAGTTCCCCCTCGAACTTGACCCAGTCCCGCGCCGAACCTCGCGAGTATTGCGAACTGAACCGAACCGAACCGGCGACTGCATTCTTATCGAAGCATTTGCATTCAAAGACGGTAAATCTACTTTTTATTCCCGCGTTTCCGTAGCATTTGGTACTACAACCTGTTACTCCTAGATGCGAATGGCTTTCTCTTAGGATTCTAACATTCTCCTTATTCATATCATTCAACGCGCTTTGTTCGATCAATAAAAATGATAGGATCCACATCGCTTTATTCATATCAACTCTTTCACGGTGGCAGCTACGAATAATTTATTCTGTAAAAATATCCCAATTACGGGGAGAAAACGAGATGTTAAAACTTAAAACGAATGACTTCTATTTTAAGTTTTCTTCAGCAGCAATATAACTCTTCACAGCGATATATAACTCTTTCCACGCTTAATTCATTCATTTGAATTAAAATTGCAACGAAAGCTTCAGGCTACTCAATGAATCGTGCACATCTTAATTTGAAGGGATATTTCTAACTTAAAAATAAGAATTATCTACGATTGGAAAAGGAATTAAATTATATGTTATCCGTCATTTTATCGAACGGAGATATTACGTTGGAGAGATTCTCGTATGACGATCTATCGCTTATCAATCTCACCGATTGCGGAAGAAAGGAAATGCCTTGGGCGTGATGTTCATCCGCACACAGCTGGTGCTCATTGCTCGGTCTATTTGCCTGTTGCATAATTTCCTATCTCTAGACTGTTAATCCGCAGGTTACGCAACGCTGCGAAGCGGATATAAAATAAACACGAATCGCGGGGCATTAGACCGCTCGATCGGAGATCGGAGCCGGACGGGCGTAAAGTACCGGGGCAAACTGGGTATAGGTATCGTCGTCAATTAAAAGGGTTCCGGCAGCGCAAACGCACTTTGACGCGAAATACATGCGTTGCATGCGATTGCGGGCAATCCGATTGATTCCATTCTCATCCTCCGCTCTCCATCCCTCTCTGTCCTTCTCCTCTTTCTCTCCGTCTTCCTCTACCTATCTCTCTATCTCTATTTTTCACTGGCATATAAGCGTCGCTTATACATCACCTGACCTCGCTCTCGGATTGCTGTACTGTGAGAAAGGAAATCCCGAGCTCTGAAAACTCGATCCGTCTCTGTACGCGTCACTCGATCGGCGGCAGTCGATAGTTATAGGAGTAGAAAATATGTGCGTCCGTCTCTCATTGTCAGTGTCCTCCTCTTTCTCCTCTCGATCGCCCTTTCCATTCCTCTGCATTTTCGATTGTCCGCTCGGTCCGTCTCGCACGCGGAATTTATTATGCCAGTCGAATTACCTCGTCCGCAAAATTTTCGAATGCATTGCCCGCGCGGGCGCGCAGCAGAAATGATTTTTGCTTAATGGACTAAATTATTCTCGCGATTAACCCGCTATTACTTCGCTGCGTCTTCTCTCGATTTCGCCGCTTTTTCAAAGTAAAAATAGTAGGAAAAAATTTTTATGCATAATATTCAAGATTTTGCACGTCTTACAATTAGTATCTCTTGATCACATCTGCATAAAAATTTTTGATAACTTGTAAAATACTTTGTGTCTTTAACATTTACAAAAGTTCTGTAAAAAAATGTTGAAAAATCTACAATTCTAAAGAAGTTTCTGCAATTTTGCGGACGTTTGTTAACTTTAAATCGCTTGAGACTTCTCGTGCAACAATATTGTCTTGATCTTGCGCCAGCAGAAACGATATATCTTTCTACGGAATGTTCGTGGCGACATTTCCAACGAGTTTTAGGGCGTCGGAATCAAGCGTGATTGCAACGATTGCTTCCTGCGCACCGTGACGAACGAAAAACTCCAATTGATAACTGTAGTTTAAAATGAAACTTAAAAAGAATATTTAATTTAAATCGTATCTTATACAATAAATCGAAATATATACGGTAGCTCGGAGAGTTTTATTTTTAACTTTTATTGACGAATTGAATATTAATAACGTGATCACGAGAAATAACAGAATTATTTACTTAACAAATAATTAATTTTTACATATCCTATTTATGGATAACATTTATTTATTCAAATATTATGTATCTCATATTTTTTTAATTAATTCCTACATATATCTGACGTAAATCACTTAACTAATTTTAGAACTTGAAGGAGATATTCAGTTTAAAGATAAATAAAAAAAAAACTGAATGCTATGAATCTGCTCGTTGATCTGTGCGTTACAGTGATTGCGCATCGCGCATTAAGGATTAATCTTGCGTAAAGACTTCCGGCAGTCTAAAAATTAAACGCCGTTCGGTGTTACGGTATATCTCAGCCACGCCGGTCACATTCGCTCGCTCGCAGCTTCTTTATTCGGGCTCGCGCTCATTCGCGTTCTTATGTAACGGACGTACAATTTCTACATAACGGACGATAATATATAATATCATTTGACTTCAAGTTCTCGCGGGCAAGATGGATTTTTGCGACGGGTAGGGCGGGTACCTCGCGACTCGCGCCTCGTTTTTCCGAGACCAAGTTAATGCCGGTTTCTTCGCATGCCGTCGCTGCAGTTTCTTTTCCGCGCGGCCATTACCCTCTTTACGAAGGCGAGCACTTCGTTTAAATGATAAACCTTAGTCCGAGCGCGAATCAACGAACTACTTGCTCTTTAATTCTCTCCCGTCAAGCAATTTAGTTACTGTTCTACGCTTTTCTGCTAATTCTATTTGTACATAAAGGATGTCTTACCGTTGCCTTATTTTCATTCAATGAATTACACTGGAGGTTAAACTAAGAAGAACGATGTCTCATTGTTGCGAATTTAATTGTTCGTAAGTTAAAATTGGAGGAATTCCCGGGCAGGTTTAATAAATTAAGATTTATCGGTATAAATGACTAATGAAAAGCTAATTTACGCCGTTTATTTGAGCAAGATATTACTTTAAGTTAAACTTAATAGCCAATACAATCGGTACACAATAATAACCAATGATAACGATATAAATAAAATGTTTTATATTTTATATGAGAAGATCTCATAAGATTTGCCGTAGTATGTACATAATAAAGATAATCTAAAAAGTCTCAATCAGACGATCTCTCACGAAGTCGTTCAGCTCTCACGTGTCATTGAACTAAAAATCGCAATTAAAAATCGAAGTGGAAAATGCGACGGAGGCAATGAGCGTGAGCGATCTCGATACGATGAAGATAACGGCGAAGAAACTACCAGAACCATCTCGGTGGAAACGGAGAGGCCGGGTTGAACGGCAGGAAAGCCGCTGCCGCCGACGTGGTTTTGCTAACGTTTGGCTAACCGGCGTGCGAAGAAGCGAGACGGGACGAGACGAGATGAGGGAGGGGAAGCGGGACGGCCGGACGTAGTCTCGGCGGAGAGGAGAGTGGAAGGGCGAAAAGGAGACACAAAACGAGGGACGATGACGAAGACTCGGGGCAGAGGAATCAGTGGCGGGCGGAAAGGAGATAGACGGACCGGTGAGAGGGAGCAAGGGAGCAGGATAGTCTATAACGAAGAAGCTGCCGGTCGGCCTGGAACCGGTTCTTCCCATTATCGCCGCTCCTCGTCGGCCACGCGACTTTCCGTCCTCGTCGCACGCCACGCGAACGTCGAGCGACCGGCCCGATGCACCTGCAGCTGCACTGCACACCGTTCATCAGTTACGGCCGCTCCGCACACGCGCGCGCTCTCCATCCTTCTTCGCGCCTCGTCTTCTCTCTGTCCTCATCTCTTCCTTTTCTCTTTGAACCAGCCCAGCGGGCTGTTTCGTTCCTTCGGCCCCTCTTACTCGCGCGCTCCTCTCCCTCCTCAAACTTGCTTTTCTCTTTTCTTCTGGAGCAGGCAAACGTGTTCCGCGTCTTCTCCTCCTCTTCTTCTTCTTCTTCTTCGTCTTCTTCTTGCACTTCTTCTGCTGGAGCGAATGAGTGAGCTGATCCCGTCTTCCTTTCTCCTCTTCCTCCCGGTCTCTCACGATCGTTTCACCACGCGAGCTGTTTCTTCCGTCCTTATCCCGGCTACTCGTGTGCGCCACTCCCTCTCTTGCACCCTGCCGATCGTACACACACCGGTGTAGCCCATTACCCGATATAACTTGTCCATAGGAAAGAGAGGGGGCCTGGGGCTATCATCCGCAGAAGCCAATCTCACGGCGCACAAAACGCCGCTCTCCTTTGTCCCGTCGGAGAACCGCAGAAGAACTTAAAGGACGAATATCTCGCTTGTACGTGTATCTGTGTGCGCCCTTCTCGTTTCGCGGGAGGAACGGACCCCCCGTTGCCCTTCTCCCTCCACCGCCGGTAGCGGCATCGTGATCATCGCCGGTAATATCGAGATGGCGTACCCGGTATCGGATTCCTGTCTGAGACAACGCAGCAAGAATATAATGTACCCCGTATCCCACTGAAACACAATTTTACAACCGCTAAGCTTCGTTCAATATCTTTCAATACCTTGAACGTCAGGGGGAAGTTTCGTATGCGCGTGGAAGCGGCGCCGATGAGCGTCTAATGTAACTTCCCTCGTACGTCTCGACAGGTGTGTCTAGACACCTGTTATGACCATTTTTAGAAACGTGACTTAGGGTAGGGCACCCTTCATAAAGTCGACCTGTTCTAACGAAAGAGAAGAAACTCTTGTTCACGCTTCGAGTCGGACTTTTTATCTCTGAGAAGTCATCACACGTCGAGTGTCTCTAATTGCTCTGCTTTAATTAATCTTATGTATACTAATTATTTCATACATAATATCATATATTACCTAATTAATCTTAATCTAATCATTTTGTTATAATATCATACATATGTAATGATATATCTTCTATATAGTATCATATCAATTAACTTTGAATATACTAATCATTACGTGTTATAATATTATCATATATAACGCACACATACATATGTAGATTATAGCACGTGATAGATTTAGAATTATATATTTGATTCAGATTGAAATTTAATAAGAGACGTCTTATATACTCTTTTCTCATCTGAACTGGTATAAGTTTTTTTTAAACATTTAAATACATACTTGTTAGCATGTAATTAGAAGTTGTCATTACTGATACGATCGCGGCAATCTTGCGATTTATTATACGGAATCTCGCGATCGATTATCTATTCGCGACATCGTGAGTCGCGCACGCGCGCGTTTTCTCCGATCTGCGGTAAGTTTGCAGAAGCTACGCCGCGGCTTTTGTCCGTGATCGAGAGATAACAGCTCCAAGCTATCAGTATTGCCTATCTGCTCCGAAATTCTCCGGCGTACGATGAATATCCGTGTGTAATAATCGGATTATAGAATCGGGGAACAGCCGGCATGTGCTTGGTAATTGCATTTTTGCCTCGCTTTTGGTAGAGGAGACGATATTCTATCGTTTCGCGTCGCTACAAAGCACGGCTAAACCACAATACCATGTGGTCAGTAACTCAATATACCGGCGAATATCGGCGTATTATATCGCCGAATTTTGGAATGTCGAATTCTGTCGACAGCGCTCGGTTTCTCTCATAATTGGATCGTTACAAGGAAACGCTTGAAACTGCCCAAACTTGTCAATAACGATGAACTTGGAATATGTAATTTGACATAAAAGATACCGTTACAACGGCTATTTCGCTAACAAATAGCTTCGCAGGTGCTGCGATGCGATTTCCAGTGTGATTTTCGCCATTTTCAGTGGAAAAAGAACCGCCCTCCCTTTGAACAGACGAACACGATAGTCGCGACGGTCGTATCCTGTTTTTGGCGTTTTCGTCGCGATCGCGATCGCGCCCGTCCGTCCGCGCGATGCCAATCTGATTTCTAACGCGGTAACGCAGAAGAGCGGGAGAGATACGGGGGAGGGAAAAACGCGCGCGATCAATCGCACGCTATTGTTTCATCGCGCGCGGGACGTCGAGGGGCGGGTTGTTTCTTTATTCTTAACGTCGGCCGCGATTATACGCAGGTTTTAATAATGGGAACGTTACGCCGGTTTCCCACCGCGTCTTCCTGCCGTTGCCCTCGCCTTCGTCATTGTGCGCCAAAGTTCGTCCGTTCGCCTCTTCTAAGGTTACTTACACGCCGTACGTAACCGCGGAAACCTTAATTCCGCGCCGCACCGCCGCCGCCGCCGCCGCCACCGGACTAATCACTTCCCACGTGCACCTACCTGTGCGGTGTACGTGTCATACATACGGATGCGCCGGGGTCCTCTCGCTTCACGGGAAATGCATATCCGTGGAATCGCCGTGTATATATACAGTTACACTTGGCAGCCACACGTTGATCACGCGAGCGCTTAACCCCCCGTGGCTCTTCAGACCCTAATGACGCCAACTGTGCGGCGTGGCTGTTATGTCTCAGTGCAGAGCAAATACATATTCCCCTATGAGGATTTTCAAAGACAATAGTTCCGGAGCAGCACGCATAAATTGAGGATAATTGCGGCTGTACCTTCTTTTCGCTTCTTTTTTTTTTCGCGTGTATGTACAATTTCATTAAAGTCCAGTCTCGTTTGAGGGCAAACGACTCCGAGGCTCCGTTGACTCTTCGACTCCGTGCAAAAAGAATTAACAGTTTCTTCGCGTATTAGCGGGCTCACTGCCTGATTGCAAGTGATTAAAGATTTGATATAACATCATAAATGATACGTTAGAATCAAAACTATTTCCAGTATTGAGAAATTGAAATTAAGATTATTATTAAATATTGCAATTATTTTTCAAGTTACTTATCACTGTGAGAGATTATTCATGACACTCACTTTCCTTGCGTTGCTCTTCAGTTCCTTTATTCCTGCATTTTTATAAATATTGATGTAAGCGCAAACACAGTGACTGCAAATGTCAATATTTAACTATACAATTTTTTCGATTGTTCTAGGTTTTGTTGTTTTATTCTCTATCTGGGCAAAGCTGTTTTTATCGGTCTTGCATTTTGCATGTTTGTACGGAGTGTTTAATAACTCGTGGTATTTGCGAGCCCTTTACATCCTGTATTTATCATTCTTATGATGTGCCGCACAGAATCCATTTAATGCAGTCACATAATACATATATTAGCTGTGAGAGCTCTCAAGAATTACTCTCGGCTAAAATGCGACAGTGCTAGACGTAGAAAGTTTTCACGGAGGTTAGCAGTACATTAAGCTTAAACTCTGAAGAACGGCTGACGCAGCGCATACACGTTTAAGCGAGATATGCATTTCTCGTGTATTTCGCTTACGAGACTCCTAACGCTAGATGGATAACAATAAAAAAGATATACAACGTCATTCAAGACGATCTCGACGTCCGATATTCCAAACGTGCGGCATGAAGCGGAATATATTATTCAATTCCCATAAGCGAAATGTGATTGATTAGTATAATATATTTATATATAATATGTTTCAAAAGTTTAAAAGCACCATTGAATAAAAATACAATTATATAGTTTTAATCCACACTGAAAAAAAATTCTAGTTAAAAACAGACGAATCAGAAAAATCTTGTACGATTGAGCATATTCTGGTTTTTATTTAAGTTATAAAGTATTGAGTTCTATTATAATAACCAAAATATTTGATCGATCCTACAAGATTTTCTGATTCGTCCGTCTTTAACCAGAGTTTTTTTTCGGTGCAACGATGACAACTAGATTTTTTAGTAAACAATATAATTATCTAACTAAGTTTAAATAGATTAATTTTGAATGGTTGTGATTTTGGATAAATTGAACGAGACAGTATGTTGTTCACGAAGAAAGAGCAGCTGTCATTTTTTAACGATATTATAGTCGGAAGGGATGGTGTTTTATGTTTGCCATTAAAAATTCTTGCCATTTCTCGCGGTTGCCATTATTAACCTTGCGGGGCGAAATAAAAATTCAAAGCAGTCATCTTTCCGCCCCTGTCTCGCGCGAGCGATAAAATTGTGATAAAATCGCGCGGAGGGTAGAATTACCGGCGATGTTTCGACCCTCGAGCTGCATCAATTAAGCGCGCTTGAAATATCGCCACGGTGGATTCTCCAGGTCGGAAGTTACATCGTTACTCGCTAACTCCTTTCGCTACCGCGGCGGTACGGCACCCTCTTTTTGTGTATCCCGGGCTCAAACAACTCCGGAGGGCGAGGCAACGGCGGCGCGACGTTATCGTTGATTTACCGACGTTGATTTCGCTGCCCTCCTCCCACGAAATGTTTCATCGAAGGGATGCTCGCCTCTACGGCCCGACGATCGGACGTCGCGCCGTCGATTCCGTTTTCGCTCCCGTATCTCCGCGGGTTATCCGCTGACACGCCGGCTTTTATCCGGCTGTAATCTATAACCGCGGCCGGCAGCACCGCTCTGCTGGATTCGACAGGTGGTTTTTCGACCGGGAGAGAGGTGGATCGTTAGTATCAACCTAAAACCTACGCTACGGTAGCCCGAGGGCAACCGACGACGCGAGAACTTGCCTTTTTATCTGCCCGAGTTTCTTCCGTGTTCGATCGTGCCTGGGGGGGGGG
>VBVQ01003169.1:0-20277 GCA_011636635.1 Tetramorium simillimum | reverse complement strand
AGATTATACTATACTAGGTTTAGTAGCTTGAGACTGCGTTTTAAAGACCAGTATTTAACGGTACGTAGTCGGCTGAGCGAAAAAATGTAATCAGAGAAATTATTAAGCAAAAAAGATCCAGCCTGACCATTTAGGGCTTTCTATCGTTATTCATTATTTGATTTATTATATTATTATTCTACAAAGATATGTAACACATCCAGTTATATTTTAAAATGCTGTATTATTAAAAATACTATTTTAAAAATTTATCTCGAAGATATCACACGAATACCACGTTAATATTGTATAAAGAAATAAACCGCGCTTGCGAATTCGATTTTCTTAATTTTTGGCTGAGACACGATAAAATAAAACTAGCAATTATTTTGTCGACAGACAAGCGAATACACATTCACTTTCTCGAATACTGGCATCGTCGACATCGAATACACGTGGCAGATAAATATGGACGAGCAGTATCCGATGAGATCGGTCGCAAATTATTCGCGAGCCACATCAAGATCGCGAAGAAATGACGCACGGTCTAAAACTACCTCATTAAAATCCTACAAACTTCGCCAACAACACAATCCGAGTTTCAACGAGAGCGTAAAGTCAAATCGTCGACTGCTGCTGTCGTCCCAAGGTAAAGGTCTCGAAAAATTGCTATAAGAAAAGGAAAACGGGAAGCATATCGATCCGAGTATTAAAAATAAATGTTCACAGACAATCTTATCGAAGTGAAACCAACTGCTCGTCACTGCGATCCATCCGATCTCTTCAGCAGCAGCGCCGGACTGACGGAAAGAAGCAGCGACAGCTGGTTAGAGAGCGACGATCTGCCGTTTCGAATTTATTCCGAGAAAGGAGTCTTACCGCCCGGTGAATCCGTGGAATGCGTTTTGCGATTTTCTCCCATTGATGTGTTCGACTACAAGGCGTATCTTGCGTGCAAGTACGATGCAAGTCGCCATTGCGACTCATTTTTTATTATTTAATTTAATCATCTGATTCGATTCGTTTCGTTCATTTAATTTATATTTCCGAATCTTTCTTGTTATAAATGTAGCTTCTCATATACGCAAAAAAATAACTTATTGTTAGCAATATTAGCTAATTAATTCAGAGTTTGCTAAAAATTAGCTGTTAAAAATAAAATACATTTGCTATGAAATATAATTTTATTAACTGAAATTATAATAAAAATCCTTTTTAATATGAATAGCTAAGAAAGTAGCAGTTATTCCTCATTATCTTACGTGAAACTAAACATTCAATTCAATTTAGTTACTTTTGCGAAGAGAAATTAGCATAATAGATTTATCTAAACGTTATTTGGTTCTGTTCTAGCAGCGAATATTTTTTACTGTAGCAAAATTTTAACAGCTAAAAAATTGAACTTTGGTAGTGACAACGTTAGCTGTCCCTATTTTAATGAAACATTTTAACTGCCATAGCTATATTTTAACTTTCTTGGCTAATCATTTTTTTGCGTGTATGTATATTTATTTATTAAATATAAATAAAATAGCGCGCAACTAATATTAGACATTTCCGAGTATATTTTAATAATAAAAATGATTCTAAAAATTTAAATAAAATAAATACGAAAGCTACAGTTTGCCGGTAGCGTCACGGCGATATTTCTATCCGTTCGTTGATCGTATCCATAAATTCTTGACACTATCTGCATCCGCGCGTTTCCGTTTGTCCGGCGAACAGAATGGAGAATCTCGATCCGGAGCTGACCGAGTTGGTTATTCCTATCGTGGGAAAAAGTTTGTTGCCATACTGCCATTTCGACATACCGGAAAGCGATTATCTGTCTGGTGATAGACGCGACGCGAGACTGCCAGGACCTATCGGTTACCAAGCGGATGATAATTTCCTTCCGGAAGGCACGAGAGTGATCGAGCTCAATGTGATCGGAATCGGCGGGTCTCACGTAAAGTAAATATTTCTAATTTTTAATCGAACAGAGACAAAAACACACGAATGCGTTATCGCAAATTTCAGGAAATTCCGAATGATAAATCCAACGTCGGACGACTATCACTTCGCCTGGGAGGATCGAACCCGTCACGTCGAAGGCGAGATTCCGAAATTTCATTGTACACCTCCGGAAGGAATCGCTGAGCGAGGAAAACAAGTCGACTTCGCGTTTACGTTTCTCGCCGAGCAGATCGGCACTTTCGAATCCTTCTGGTTGTTCCGCGTTGATAGATACAATCTGGGGTGTTTCTTTCTGTTCGTCGCAACGGTCAGAGAACCGTCGGTTTGCTGTTTGCCCGTCCATCTGAAAATGAGACCAACCGTATTGGGTTAGATAAAAAGAACCTGGTAGAAAAATATATAAACATTCTCTATAATGTATTGACATCTATGTTCTTCACAGGCGTCAATGTGCGAGAATCGATGAGCATAATTAACAACGAGGAATTTCAGCTTCCCTTTCAGATCACGCGGGATTCTTTATATTCCAAAGGACGCTTTCAGTATTTGAAGATAACGCCTACAAGTGGCATTTTGCCGGCAAAAGGCGAACAGATATTTTGGTAAATAAAGGAAAAGAAAGAATTTTGAACTTTCTGAAATTTTTCAGATATTTTTAATTAGACATTTAATTGGATTTTGTATTACGTAGGATTGAGTATCAGCCTACGCTTGTTGGCGAATTTGAATTTTCTGTAAAGTGCGTTGTAAAAAGAATGAAGGCACCATTAACTATATCTGTTACGACGACGACGTATGATATTATCGTGTCGGTTACGTACGTCGATCAGAACGGCCAGATAGTGCGATTAAATCAGAACAAAGAAAATATTATCGACTATGGAAAAGTACCGTTGTAGATATACATAATATATTTACATAACATAATATATTTTTTTTAATTAAAAATGAATGAATTAATTAATTTTCAGCTGATGTTAAAAGTGCCCGTTGCTATCACGTTTGAAATAATAAACTCGAGCAAAATGACGCTTTATTATTCTTGGGACCTCGGCATGACGTCGGAAATAATCAGCAGAAATATATACACTATTACAATGTCTCAAACGCAGGATCATGTACTTAGCGAATCGCGTACCGACTGTTCTCTCATTGTCACAGCATTACAAAAGACGGTGATAAAGAATCATCCTATCCTCTTAAAAGTACCATTCTTGTTCAGACGTCAATACTAAGTTTTATAAAAGATATAAACGGAGACTTTTTTAATTTTTGCCTCTTTTTCCTACTCAGATTTCTAGAGGACCGACCTATCGACTAATTTTAAAAGCAACAGCGAATAAACCGAGTTTGGAGTTCAGTTTTAATTATTACGATTTTGGACCCTGCTACATTGGGAACGTCACCGCAGCTCCGCATCATGTCGATTTACGTATTACAAATTCAGACGATGTTCTGTACATGTAAGCTGATTTAATTATTTCTAGAAAGTCGAAGATTGACTAATAAAACGATTAATTTTCTCAGATTGGAATGCAAATTCGAGAAGAAACCACACATCTCTGTGAATCTGGATGCTCTCTCAGAAACAATAATCGCTCGGTCAAGTATTATCATTCCGATAACATTTCGACCTTTGGAACAAGTGCACTATCGTGATGATTTGCATTTTATAATCAATTCGGCGATCGAAAAGAAGATTACCATAACTGGCGAAGGAATTATATATAAAGTATAAATATAATTTAAAAGTAAATTCATATATAGTACACATTATTTATTAATAATTCTTAATAAAAGTTAAGTTATCCTAAGCATTATTATAATCGAAGCAATTTATTTAAATATGTACTTTTAATCTTGTACTTCGTTATGGCAGATTCGTTTAGTAAATCCGCGGGACAAATCAGTGGACCTCGGTAATCTACCGATTAATAAAATGATATGCAGAAAAGTGCCAGTGATCAACGACGGGCGAGCTGCGCTCGAGTTGAAGTTCGATCTCATGAAGAATTTACCTGGATACGACCGATTTCGCCAGCAAGTTCAAATTTGTCCGGAGAAAATCGACCAGGAGAAATGGAACTCCAAGATGACTCACATTCCATCATCGATTTTCGAAACAAAACGTTCGCATACGCTCGACGTAGCTCTTCAGACCGTCGAGCCTGATCTGTCCGCAGTCCTGGAAATCGAGCCGGCAGAATCGATCGTACTTCAGCCGGGGAAAATTGCGAATGTCGTCATAAAGTATAAATCTGCGCGCAGGATGCGTCCTTTCGTCGCTAAAGTGGCTTTCCAAATCAATTCCATGATCCAGCCGTTATTTATCGTGCGGGGAAGCTGTATAGGCGCAGAATTCCGTTTGAGCAGGACCTCTATTCTTTTCGGTATAGTCGTTCAAGGTTGCCTCAGCGAGAGGAAGGTGATGCTATTGAATACGGGAGACATTGGTGCCAGGTTGGTGTTATTAACTAATATAATAAATAATAAATAAATAGAGGACTTTATATTAATTTTAGAAATTAAGAAACTTTAAAATATCTTCGGATATAAATTTCTTTTAATAAAACGCGTTCTTAAAAATACGCTCCTTTCTCTAACAAACAATTTAAGCATCTTTTATTTTCTACGCGGTTCTTATTCCTGTATTTTACGAGTATTTATTTGTATCTTTCATTGGTTTAATGACAGATAAAGATATTGATTATTCAAATTTATTAATGTCGCACGGTAATGTATGATCTATCGATCTCCAGATTCAAGTGGAACATGTCGAAATTGCCGGGAGATTTTAGCATCGCTCCTACGGCCGGCTATTGCTCTCCTGGCATGGACGTCAACTTCGTTGTCAGTTTCCGACCTACTCGGCATGACAGTTTGATCGAGGGCAATGTAAGCGTATACAACTTCTACCCTTGTACCTGTGCACACAAATACTCGATCTTCGACGAGAGAGCCTCGTACCTTCCGTGCAATATATGCCAAGCACAAAAGTGGTTTATTGCGCAACACAGTACATCTCTCGCTATATTTCTACATCGTATTTAACTTTTCGAAATAACTTTTCCCCTCAGAACTTGAGAATAAAATTCTTATGTACCTACGTGCCTGACATATATTTCTCGAAACTTTTATATTTTAATAAATTACTTTAAAACTTATGTCAATATTAAATTCTACAAATGTGTAATGGTAATAGTTATTTTTTAAAAATACCCAATACACGAATTTTCTTCTAATTTATATTAAATTAATTTCAGCGTGAAAAAAAAAGATACTGGAATATATAGAAGTATCCTGCAAAAAATTGGACATTTTTACAGCGAAATGTAATTCTTGATAAAAAGAATAGTTTACTTTCTTCTCAGGCAACGCTTGAAATTGAAAAATACGGAGATCTTAACGTAAGAATCACCGGAGCTAGCTGCAAGCTACCCGACCCAGTTGACACTCTGTTCTTCTCGTGTCGCGTTCGCGAGAAAATAACGAGGTCTCTAAACGTTGAAAACGACACCGCGACTCCTTGGAAATTGAAACCGGAGATCATTGGCGATTACTTTTTCGTTGACGAGGTCTTGCACGTTCCTTCGAAAAAACCTACTATCTGCACAATCACCTATGCCCCTCTGGTCATGAATAGCGAGACCAATCCTCACGAAGTAATTAATAGAGAACTTGGCTAATTTCTCATGAAATGATCGTATAACTTGGCAGTAACGAATAGAACAGCTTTATACTTCTATATGAAAGCAACAGGTTGACAAACGTGATATTTCCGTAAACTATCTCAGGGTACGTTGCTTCTAAAGCTGCCGGATGACAAAGCGCCTTTAGTGTACTGTCTTCAAGGGCTGAGCCTACCTCCACAAGTTCTCCAAAGGATTACACGTCAATTCCCGGCAAAGACAAAGTACACCGAATTGTTACCTGTCTACAATTGGCTGAACAGGCAGCAACGATTTGAATGCAAAATTGAGAGCACAAACAGCAACGAGGCCGGCCAGGTTTCAAAATTTTCCGAGAAATTTAGAACATTGTGAAAAATTAATTGATTAAATTAATTCATATTAACGCAATAATGAAATTCGTATTTTCTTTCGTTAATTCTTTTTCAGAATGTCAAAGTATTCACTTTTGTCGGCAATAGCAAGATAGACGTGCCGGCGAATAGTCAGCGAGATTATCGCGCAGAGTTTCATTCCTACAAAGAGTCAAAATATAATTTTAAGGTAAATTATTGTATTGAAGACGCAAATAACGTAAAAATTAATTTCGAAAAGAATTTTAGCAATATATAAATAAAATGCGACTTTATATCTTGCAAAATAATAAGAATCACACACGTGTACAGGTAACATTCACCAACAAAGAAGGCGAATATCAATTTTATGAACTCCAATACGATATTACAAGACCACAAGAGATCGAATCGATTAAATTGGTCACTGCAGTACGATCTCCGGTGTGCCATAATTTATGGCTCCATAATCCACTTAAGGAACAGTACATAACATATACGGCAGAATGTCAACATTCCTGCATCACGATCCACGACGTACCAAAGCCCGTAGCGCCTTTACATAGCGTTAGTTATCAGTTTTTGTTCAATATATTACATAAGTTCAATTCTCCTGAGGGACATTAACATATCAATCTTTCCTAGTTAAAACTAATTTTTACAAATAATAGGACTTCTCAATCTTATCTAATCGATTATCCACCATATATAAAAAAAAAGTTTATTACTTAAAAGTTGAAGGAATTTATATGGAAATCCTAAAAATATAGTTTCCAATTATAATCGCAATTTGAATGCTTGAAGAATTATGCGATAGACTACCACAATATATATGATATCGACACGGCAAAGGATTAATAATTAAGAAATTATATTTATATTTATAAACAAATTAATTTAATCGTGACAAACAACAATAATAATTGCCATGAATTCGGCAGGAAACCATCAGCATCGAGTATCAACCTTTACACCCCGCCGAGGAAACCGCGGTAAGCTTGGACGTCAATTGCGAGGAACTCGGATTATTTCCATATGAACTGCGACTGCGAGCGATACCAACATCCGCGGAGAAAACGACGCACGTCGTCGCGGTGCTCGGCGGTTCCACCACCTTCTCTCTAACCATAAGCAATCACGCTCAGAAGACTGCAGGGTTTACTATTAAAGTGAGAACAAATGATTTCTTTTTATTTTTTTATTTTCAATTAGTAATCGATAAAAGTGTCTTATTCTCATTATAGGTGAATAACGAATGCTTCACGCCTCCGGAGAACGTTGAGGTGCCAGCTTTGGAGAGTGCAACATTCGATGTTATTTATGAGCCCTGCGACGTCGACAACATCTCCGCCACTTTGACAGTCACATCCGAGATTGCCGGCGATTACTCGTAATTAGGATGGCTTAACTCTTTGCAGTCTACGTCGAATTGAACTAATCAAATTGAAATTTCAAGCATTTGAGTTTCTATTTTAATTGATAAATTATATTTTTAGAATCTCTAAAAATTCTTCCAAATAATAAAAATTCTTTGGTTTACGTTAGACTGATTAGATAAAATTGAGTTTAGAGATCAAAGGATTAAGCCTGTTCTGTTGAATGCTTTATTATTAAATACAGTCAAAATTTAATGCAGTCAGAATATAATAAACCAAATATATAGAATGTGTTTTTCGTTTAAAATTTAGACGAAACACGCCTAAATTTAGACTCTAAATTATTTACATACAGATTTCCTCTTATCGGTATATATTCGTTACCGAAACCTCAAGGACCGTATACAATTACTGCCAACGCGCCGGCTTCTATACCCTTCAAGAACATATTCAGAGAAATCAAATCTTTCGAGCTTATCTTGGACAATCCTGAAGCTTTCGCAACGACGACATCGTTGGACAAAATTAAAGCAAAACAGGTAATTCTATAAATTTTTCTATCATCATTTTTGAATAATAATCTCTGAGATTGAAAATGCTTATTCATTTATCAAAGAAAAAGTTCTAATATAATATGTATAAATAATTTATACAACGGTTTTAATAATAAAAAGATTCGAGAGGTGTGTTTTATAAATTCATTTATAATTAATGAAATTTATAAGACTATTTGTTAATATTTCAAAACCATCGCAGTCGACACAGAGCATCAGTGACGTTACATCTATGTTATAATTTAATCGCACTCAACAATGTAAATATAATATAATACATATTATTATATTTATATTTTACATTTACATATTTTACATATGTTACATTTATATTGTTGAATGCGAAATTATAACAGATGTAATGTAACTGATGCTCTGTGTCGACTGGGATGTAATCTTATAATTTATAAGATTATTTAATTATTAATTATTATCTCCCCCAACAATATTAATTTAAATTAACATCGCAAGGTGGTGCCTATCGTCGTTCGCTTAAAAGATTTAAACAAAAAAGGAGAAGCAGAAGACCACGATTATCCGGTAACCGGGAAACTTCTGGTATACAGCACAGACCCCAAGATTTCCCACATCAATTGGATTTATTATTTAAGAGGCGTACGCTAGAGCAATAAATAAATGACACGTCCGTATCGAACGAGATATCAATGCTTTATCGCATTCAACCCGCGATATAAAATTGTACTGATTACGAATGATAATTACATCATCGAAAAGAATAAATACGCTCTCTTTTCCATTTCGTGCGCGAAATCATCTAAAAAGGGGTATCTAGATACTCGTCACAGTCGCGATCGCCCGCGCGCGCACGCGCCCCGCTCGTCGAGCGCCATAGTGATTCGCGATCTCTCCGTAATGGTGGTTCGCGGTTTCGTAAACACGGGAGAATCCGAAAACGTTCCCAGCTGGACCGTCGCCCGCGTCAACATGTGAAATTCACGAGGCCGGCGTGTCCCTCGAATCCCCGCGTACGCCGCGATCGCGCCGCCGCGACATCCTAACCTAACCTAACGAGAGAGCGCTACCGCGACCCGACCTTGCCGAGTCCCCACGACGGTCGGCATCGTCGCCGTCCACCCTCACATAACCTGCTCCGTAAGTCGATCCCGCGACTTTCAGTGTCGCACCTCGCCTTCACGAGGAACAATTCGCTTCGCTCGGAAAGGTCGTACGCTTCCGGTCGAGTGAGCCACGAGGGCGGATCTCGTGCGCGATTCCGTTCCGAGGATGGCTCGCCATAGGGGCTGTTCGCTCAGGTTGATCTGACAGGATCAGGCATGCACCTGGTGCATGCGACGCAGTCATACGCGTGCGAGCATCTTGTACGGGGGTGCGTACTCACGTTCTACGCCGCGCCACCATGAGCGAGGAGTCTAGGAAGATAGTGACCAGGTTCCACCCGATCCACGGTGAGAACATCCTCCTGTGCGAGGACAGCACGGTGGCGGTGCGCACCACGAGCTTCGCCAACTCGGTGGCCTTCAGCGAGAAGCCGTTGCAGCCGGGGGAGATCTTCCTCGTGGAGATCGAGAAGACGGAGCGTGGATGGAGCGGGCACATGCGGCTGGGTCTCACCCTGATCGACCCGGCCTCGGTTAACAACAACCTGCCTCAATACGCGATGCCTAATCTCGTTAGACTGGGCAACACATGGATCCTCGCTATTACTAGGAATCAAACTATCTGGGACAACTTCGACGGCGGTCTATCGTCCACGTACACCTCTCTTACTGGTTAATATCTGTTGTATGAAATTACTGTGATAATCTTGCAAAAATTCTATTTATGAATGTAACTTCGTTAACTTTGTAAAGAAAGTTCATTAGAAATTGACATAATATTATAATATTAATGCTTAATATTATATACATTAATAAATTAAAATATGTATTGAGATACATTTAACATTTGCATATTATATGCTTGCTGAATGTTATGTGCTTATCCATCATCAAAGGTATACCACCAGGAATACCAGCCAGAGAGAAGAAACTGGTCACAGATGGGGTCAACGTGCAAACGTCGCGCGGTGTTATTCCCTTCAACGCTCTCAAGCCAAATATAGACGGTTCTTCCCAATGTATCTTGCCTACGGACGCGGGCAGTCGTATCGGTATCATGTACGTGCCGCAAGCTGGTTGCCCCGATAAGGCAGAAATGCATTTTATCATCAACGGTGAGGATCAGGGCGTATGCGGAAAGGATATTCCCTATAAAGCAGGACCTTTGCGCGCAGTGGTGGATGTCTACGGTACCACGAAACAAGTTCGGATAGTTCAACTGTATGGGGGTGAGTATTTATATCTTACATTAAGTCCCGTTTCTTTTCCCAGTGCGGTTATTAGATTGTTTCTGTGTGTTTCAGCAGTATCAACGCTACAGAGTGCATGCCGTGACGCTATATTGCAATACACCAAGAGAAATGCAGTCAATCTGCTCCCTTTGCCCAGACTATTAAAGGACTATCTATTATATCAGTCACAGTGAGAATCAGCTCATTCCGTTTTCGCATATATTTAGGAAACGTACCCGTTAATTTCTATATCTTTTCCTCAGTAATATCTTCAATGTTTGGTATGTATATGCATAATACATGTTTTATTAACCCCTTGAATGTGCATAACGTCTATAGAAAGATGCACAGAAAAAACTATTTTGTTATAAACTTTGTAAATTTCTCATCGTACTTAAAACACTATTTGAAAATTTGTAATGTGATTTTAAAAACCTCATTCAGGAAAAAAATTAATATATATCAATTTATTAAGAATTTTGTGAAATTATATTGAATTTAGCATCAAAATTTATAATGTTAAGTCAGATTTGTATTCGGATATTATACAAAGATGCATAAAATTAAACTAATGTAATTTGTTATGCATTTTGCAAAATTTTCCGCTATATTTCCATTATTTTGAAATTTTGATATCAAAATCAATATTTAATGGATTTCGAAAATTCTCTTATATAAATTATTACGTAAATCAGTACATAATAATGCCCTGCATACTTTGAACCCATTTTGGATCTTATGTTTTCAAGTCCCACACTCAAGGGGTTAATTATCGAAGACTGCCGGTACAAATGTCGATTCGAAGCATTCGTACGAATTTATTCATTTCTATACACATATCTTTTCGAAATGTATACGAGAGAAACGATATGACGGAAATTTTTTTTACTGGCGCGTTTTGAAGATTTTTCTGAGGTGGAAATGCTAAATCATAATGTGTACATAGTGTAACGAAATGTTGATCGCTGCAAAGTCGAAAATTTCAGCGAAATCATATTGAAAGTTTAAATATAAGTATTATTCGGAAATGACCATTTATGAGACATAATGACGCCATATATAAAAGTTAAGTATATTTTCAAGTAGTTACTTTCGCTCTATCTATATTTCCTGAGTTCTCTATTTATTATGAGATACATAGGGTTAAGTTGCAATTGACACTGTTGTTGAAAAAACAAAAACGAAAGATATAAGTGTCCAAAGCAAATCTGTTTTACAAAATAAAGGTGTTTATAAGAAGAAAAAACTATCCTATCGACATCAAGATCCAATCTATCGATATATCCTATATATATGTATATATATTTTTTTTTTACTTGTTACATAATTATATCATTTAATAACATTATGATATATATTCTGAGCAAATTTGAAATAAATCTATTTCATATGTTAGAGAGTTAGTATGTTACGGGATATTTCGTAGGGAAACACGTGCTTAACAGTGCAATATAGGCGAGAAGAACGCCTAGAAATGCCAACCATCCTATAAGCACTATAATATATCTCCATGGCGATCTTTTGCTATTGGATTGTACGAGGTCAGTGTTATCATCCACATCTGCTTCTATCTTAGCTGTCGCGGCCGGATCCAGAATGCTGACTAAAAGAATCCGTCCAATTCGACTGCGCACAATGGACGTCGTGCTGGCTGAGATCCACATAGGTGGCTCGGTAGTCAATTCTTGCAACTGTCGCAAGATACTGGTAAGGATGAGAGCAAACGTTGCCAATCCGAGAGAGTTCTCGTAAAAGAAAACTGTAATAAAAAAAATATTTGTGATTTTTCTCTTTCTTTTCTCTCTCTATTTCTTTCTTGTTCTAGTGAAATAGTGAATAAAAAATAAACTGTTGGAGATAGATGGAGATAAATTGATTAAATTAGACATTTATGAATTAAATATATGTATAATTACTTTTACAAAAATTAATATTTAGCAATTAATATTCAAACATTAAATGTTAAATATCAAAGATGAATAAGCTTATAAGTAGCAAGTAATTTTTTGTTACTCTATTACATTATATCTTATTAAATACTTACGCATTTTAGGAGTGTTAAATCCGCTCCTTGGCATTTCCCAATGCACGTCTTGTATCATCAATAAATGGCAAATAAAATTAAGATTAGCAATCACCATTCGCTCGAAGGATTTTGGTTCTAGCCACAGTGTCATCAGAGTCATCACCATTAGCACTGTGAATATTTATGTAAAATATGCAACATTTATAAAAAAAAATCTAACGTATCAAAATTAATAGAAGAAGCAAATAAATTGAGAAGTTAATTTATTTGCTCGTTGAAGATTAAGTTGTATTTGTATTGTTTTTACAAAATTTGATTTTTTCACACATGCTTTGAATAATAAAAAAAAGGATATTTCTATATTAATAAAGTAATATTAATCAATATTAAAAGACAAAAATGAATAAAATGCGTAATACGTGCCTATGGTAGGTGATATGTACGCAATCTTTATGATACCCCAATTACTCCTCAGAATAAAGTGATAGGAAATCATATTGACGGTTGAACCCGAATTGTATTTGTATTTTTTTTCCCATTTTGTTATATAAAGTTTCGCTAAATTCCACTCGACATTCTGTGAGTCTAAGCTGTTTTTTGTCTGTAAATTTATTCAATTTGCACATTGAAAATTAAAGAAGGGATAAAAGCATTATTTAAAAATTTAATTGTTTTATCCATGTATGTACACATTGCGCGCAAGTATTGCTTATCTCAAATACAAAATAAATCTAATTTGATGAAAAAGTTATACCAAATTCTGAGTGGTAATAAGTTCGATCTCGTCACCGGAATGTGACCATGATCCGAATTGTATAGTGCAATTCAGGGTATGGTACGGCCACCACGTGTTATCTGAGGAGCAAGTTGTAACATACTTTCCTGCCATTACCCATTTGACCTTCCCTTGCCGCGAAACCCAACACCTTGAATTACCGTAAGTTCTTGAGCTTTCTCCAACTTGTCTAAACATACAAATAATTTAATACATTCCATTTAAATTCAATATTTCGCAGTTTAGATGTAGAAATTAGGAAATATTAATATGCATTCTATATCTCAGATTCATTTTAACTTTCCGATGTAACAATAATGCTTGTTGAGATCATGATTAGCTGGTAAATGAAATGAATTAGAAGATGCAATAGAAGTCTAATTGAAAATATTTACTATATTTAATATTTTCGTAAACGTATTTGTGAAGAAATTGAATTCGAATTTTGTTGTCAGAAAATTAATATACAAGTAAAAAAAATCGATAATACAATTATTAATCAATTAAAATTAATTATTAAATTATAGTACCTATTTTCTTAATTATTAAGATGTTCTTAATTATTAATATGGAAATATATCGCTCATTTACTGCAATAATGACATAACTAAAAAAGCAGTTTTCCAGAAAACGAATTTAATGCGTTGAATCATTAAAATTTTGTTATTTTTAAATGCTATATTAGTATCAATAACTGATTGTAAAGAAATAAAAGTATATAACTATATATTAGCGTATTATATTTAGTGTATCGAATTCTCATTATTCTTTTGCTAGTAACTCAAAAATTATGATTTTTTTTAGTTGTGTCATTGCAGCAAATATAAGCGATATATTTATTACTTACTCATTATGTATCAAAATGTCAGGCACCCAAAGTTCATAGCCTTTTACAGGTAACCATTTAATGTCATCGTATTGTGCAGGATCCCATGTCAAATGTCCATCTTTCCATGACTGCCCAAACAAAATATTAATATAAAACTCAAACATGTTTAGAAATTCGTAAACACTATTTTATGCAATTATGTGAACTTACCATATATATCCACGCATGTAATACAAATTTTTCACTAGGATCCATAATATCCTAAAAAAAATTAGTTAACAGTTTCAAAATCCAACTTTCTAGATTTTGTTTTATAAATTTAATCAAGAATCTGAATCTGACAACGCAAAACTCAAAACATGCATAATAGAGGAAGCATAATTAATGTAATGGAAGATATACTTATAAAAAAGTAATGGAATGAAATCAAACAAAACTTTTAAAAAATTATGTATCCAACTAGATTCATGTCAATTTCTCAAGACGAATTTCATGTCAATTTCTCAAAAAGAATAAAATTTTCTCAACAACAAATATTTTCGTGAAAATAAGGAAAAATACTTCTTTAAATATTTTTAATTATTAATAACAATTCAAAATCAATTAGGTTGATAAAGAACCCAGGTAGCACATGATGGTTTATATACGTTTCATATACATTTCCTAAACGTATTTAAAATATTAGAAACGTTTAGGAAACGTATAAAAAACCAACACGTGCTACTAGGGAAACAAATGAAAAGACAATTAATTTCCTGACGATAAAATACAGAGAAATTTTCGAATGTCTCAAATTTAATAAAAACTGCAGATACTTACGTATTCAAAGAAGTATGGCTTTAGAAAAAAATATACACTCGTAACATTCTTATTGTCCTGGACCGGTCTTACATTAGAATCGTATTCGCAAAAAAGATGCCTTTTTAATTTCACTATAGTCAATTTGCTTTCGGCGCTACAAGTGCTTTCTTCCGCTATCACGTCGGTGTACATAAAATTGAGGATAAACAATAGGACGAGAAAAAAGCTATTTTTGCTCATCTTGAATACCTACACGACGAGCAGAACTACAATGACTGAATCGCTTAGCGATGGATTATGTGAGAGCAAAACTGATGATAATTATACGCCCAGTGAAATGTAAAACTGCAGATCACGAAGACCGCCCCCTCAATAAGCTCTTATCGATAATAGAAATAATTTTATCTTTTTTTTCTAAGTCATAATCGACAAAAAGATATTTTACGGAAGTACAAAATTATCTTAATTTTATAATTTTTTAATTTTAATTAAAATTAAAATTTACTATTATTTAAATTATTTTTTTATTTTAATCTTGAAACTAGAAAATAATATAGTATATATAATATATGTAATTTTAAAAACAAATTGAAAATTATTGCAATAATAATATCATTTAATATTTATATTAAATTAAAAAAAAAATTTAAGTAGATAAGAATGATGGAAATAAGAACGGATATATTATATTTATCCAAAAAAATCGAATTTATAAAACTAACTTATGTTTATATTAATAACATTATCTTTACATTATCTTTCTGATTCTTTATTTTAGCATTCTTAACCAATTTTATGTGTACATTATTCTTTTATTTTAAATAGTTCTTCCGATATTTTTTTAAATATATTTATACAAATGTAATTATTAAATATTCTAAATTACATAATTCTTCGAATAAGAGAGTATCATTAACGAAATTTAAGGAAGGAATAAAAGTCAAATATATTTTAATTAAAAATGCAAACAATTATTTATTTTAATTTTCCACAAAAAAAAATAACAGAACAGATTGCTTAAAAGGATTTTGAACATTGTAGAGAATGTTTTGATTGCACCATAAATTAATTCGCTCCCGAAGGTACAAGAATGATTACGATGATGACATAGGTGAGAATCACACAGAAGAATGACAACCACTCGATGATAGCGGCGAAATGTCTCCAAGGCGATTCTTTTATCCTCATTCCGGACTTTGGAAGATCCGAATTGTCTTCAACCACTATACCTCCATCCACTATCTTGGATTCTTCATCATTCAGGACCAAGAATCGACCAGCTCTGTTGCTTAAGATGAACGTCGTCGTGGAAGACATCCAACTTGGCATCTCCATACTCATGTTTTGCAGTTTACGTAACAAGAGCGTCAGAATTAACGCAAAGGTAGCCAACGCCAAGGAATCGCGGAAGAACAGCACTGCAGAATGAGTATAAGAAGTATAACTTGTTACTTGTAATATAAATTATGTAATTTGACATGTAATTCTAATAATTGATTTTAATTTTTAATTCTGACATTATCTCCCATCGTAATAATAATATTTGAACAATCTTTAGTACATACATATTGCAAAAAAAAGTTATTGGTACGAAAAGATTTCATCTCAAAATTACGAAACACTGAAATATCTCTCTTTTAGATTTAACTTAAGATATTTTTTATCTGTAATTATGATATTTTTACGGTTTTGATACTCACATATATTGGGAGGATTAACGCCATTGTACGGTGATTGCCATTGCAAATCGAATATACAAAGTAGGTGGCAAATAAAATTTACGCTCGCCATCGCTACTCGTTCAACCGATCTCGAATCCAACCAGAGCACCGTTACGGTGAGGAATATCATAGCTAGAAAAAGCATTCATGATCTAGATTTACTACTATGAAAATTTGCTTTCGCAAACAATTGCTTACCGATGGCTGGTGTGATGTAAGATCTATGATTTATATCACTATGTCGTGTTAATAAAAATGTGAAATCGATTCTCGGAAAAGTATCGTTTGGACAACATTTATATTTTGAAACGAGTTTTTTTGCGTTTAATAATTTCAAGTCCCATACTGAATTATTCTCGAGGCTGCTCATATCAACCTATAAAATAAATATATAGTTAATATTTTTATTTTTTAATATAATGTAATAAAAATATAAATCTATACATAAAATTTAAGAAAACAAAAAGGCGAAAATTACGTATACAAATCTTTCAAAAATATCTTAAACTAAAACTGAGAGAAAAAAAGAAATGTTCTTTCATAATTTTTTTTAGATGGAATTTTTACCAACAATTTTGCAATATATACATCGCTCATATTAATTCGAAGTGCATTGAATTAATTTTACAATGCATAATTTTTCATGAAAAGTAATTTTCAGAAAAATAATATATCTAGGAAAGATTGATCACTGCAGTTTTATAATAAGTCAAGTGATTTATGTACTCCAGTTCCGTCTAAATGGACATCGATTTCCTCTCCTGCATGCGACCATGAGCCGAGTGAAATTTTACATGTGTGCTCATCGTGAGGCCAATAAGTATAATCGGGATTGCATTTTGAAATATATTTCTTAGACTGCACGCAAATAACAGAACCCGTATTGAAGACCAAACATGGTGTGTCCCAACTCGTTTCGTATTCATCACTCATATCGCCCCTAAAAAACCGAAGAAATATTTATATTATATATTTGAGTGCTAATATAAAAATAAGAATTGAAAAGTTTACTTTAAGTAATAAATAATTTATTTTTAAAAAATAGAAAAAATAGAAATTGAAAATCTAAATTAGTACATGAATTTCCTCTACTTAAAGAAAGATGGATCAAATCAGTCCTCCAAATTATTTCTTTATATCTGATTAGATTTACAAACGTTTCCTTCGTTATATGTTTTATATTTTGCTTCAATTTAATAGTTTTATTATAAAACGATTGATAATAATGATGCGTAGATAACTTACGAGTTGTAGACAGCCAAATCAGGAAACCAAATACTATAAGGTAGCACGTGAATATAAGTAATTCCCTCATAATCACTCGACATCCAAGTAAGATGCGTATCCGTCCAAGACTGTTAATTAAATATCTTATTAATTAAAGTAGGAATGTGGTACAATAAGTAAAACATTCTAGACTCACCATTGACATCCAGCTGTGAAGTGTCAGTATACCACTGCCTTGCTGTAAATAAAATTAATCAATTTTTTTTTAAATTATATCATATATATAATTATTTAATTACAAAATAAAAAGTTAAAAGTTATACTTCAAATAAAAATAATTTATTTTTTGACATAAAATATATTTCAATTAATTTTTAAATTAAGATATGTCTTATGTCAAAAAATGAAACTTGTAAGATTGCTAAAACATGATAATCCGAACAACAAAATTTCTGCTAAAAGTAATATATTTTCTCGAAATATATTTATAATATGACGTGTTTACCCTATTATAACTATTTTATTTTCTTAATCTATTATGTAATCTACAATAGTGCACTTACAAATTCCATTATTTTCGGCATCAGCCTGAGTGTTACATTGGTAACTACTTTATGATGACTCGGACGGACAGTGCTATCATAATCACAAAAGAGATATTTTTTAAGACGCAACAGCGGCGTTGTACTTTCCAGTTTCTTGCATCCTCGTGTTATAATATCGTCGTCTTTTTCTTTGAGAACAGAAGCTAAAAAAATATAGATTTAATTAATATTATATCATATTTGATTAAATTTGATAAATGATTATATTTTTTGTTATGTCTTATTATAATGTTTGTTATAATGTTAAAAGCTTTTACAATGATGAAAAGTATTTTTAAATTTTTAATATTTTTAATTGATTGATGGCATGCCCCAGGTAGCACATGATGGTTTATATACGTTTCATATACATTTCCTAAACGTATTTAAAATATTAGAAACGTTTAGGAAACGTATAAAAAACCAACACGTGCTACTAGGGGCGCTTAATTGCTAAATTACTGAATGTAGAAAAATATGTGTAATGAGACAATTATTATTATTTTAATGAAGATTGGTTAACGTACCAAATTGAGTGTGCCACAAGACTACGAAAAATCCGAGCACCTGTAATATTCTCATCTTGATCGGAACGAGCCAACGGCTCTGATTCAACTAATCCTCTTCGCTATAGTAGCGTACATTCAGACGCCTCATGAAATTCGAAACTGCTGATATATTAGACGCCCCCAAAGTATCGATACTTGAAAGTTATATGACAACCAATTAAATAAAGACAATATTGTCCGGTCCGGAATATTAATCGATTAAAGCGTTTAAAATTTCTTGTCAATCAAATTCTTCAACTGATAGATCTCATTATGTAACATGCCTACGATAATATCTTTTATACTTATTAAAAATGTTAAAATTAAGAGAAACAGATCAAGTGGATTAATGTAAATGCTTTGGAACTGCTCGTGTGTAATTGTACGTCTAAAAGCCAAGCCTTAAATTCAATTGTTCTTAATTCTTTTCTCAGGCAGTCTTACATCCACGAAAGAAAAAAATCACGTTATTTGGAAAAAAACTACGGCATAAGAAATCGCGTTATTTGAAAAAAAAACCGCATAAAGATAAATCGCATTATTTGAAAAAAAAAAATCACGTAAAAAGAAATCGCGCGAAATATTGAAAAAAACGGTTAAAAAGAAAGTTGAGTATATATCACGCATTGCACTTTGTTAATTTTAATTTAATTAGTTTTCATTTCTATCGAAATAAGAAAAATAATTCACCAACAATGTAAGATATATTTTTTTAATTTCTTCTTTCGAATTAAAGAAATTTTAGGAATAATTAAAAATTGCGTGATCTTAATAAATTAAGAATATGAATTGCCACACATTTCGTGAGACTTTAATTTTACTTTCTCGATATAAAATCCATACACACAGAGCACACGGCAACGTACGTAATATTATTATTCTTATGATCTAATGTAGATTCAATACTCCCATCCTTAAAAATTGATTTAAAATCGAGACACACAAAATTTTCATAAAAAATCTACATTACGAAGCGACAAATATTTCGAAGAAATAATCGGGACTGGCATGCGAGGTGTGGTTTTTCTATCGCTTATAATATCTTTATTTAGATACCATAAAAAAAACTTGTCCGAATATAACAGAAGCAAATTTGAAGGAATTTTAGTCAATTGGTTTAAAATCGAGAATGGTAAAAAATCAACACAGCGACAAAATAGGGAAAGTAATAACTAATAATAAGTTAAAATAGGCCTAAGAGCGAGTCTACAATAGGTGTAGTAAGCTTTAAGCTTTAAGAAATTGACCAATCACAGGCGAAGATGAGGAGAATAATTGATTGTTGTTGGTCAATTTCTTAAAGCTTAAAGCTTACTACACCTATTGTAGACCCGCTCTAAAGACCATCACACATAAAATTCCGCTTTACGTCCTTATGCAATTTTATGTATGATGGCCTTAACTAGAAATAGGCTGATGGCAGAGAACGAGTCGTACGCACTTACGTCTGTAGTAGTCGTGGACGTGAAGCAAGGCAGAGAAAAACGTAGTCGTAATTTGATTGTTCGACCAGTCTATTACGACTACGTTTTTCTCTGCCTTGCTTCACATTCACGACTACGACAGACA
>VBVQ01003168.1:0-20289 GCA_011636635.1 Tetramorium simillimum | reverse complement strand
TATATATATATATATATATATATATATATAATTGTTACGTTATTTATCACGTTTACATTTCAAATTATTATTAATTAATATTAAGAATATTTTAAGAAAATCGAAAGAATTAAGATCTAGTTGAATGGAATTTAAGAGCGTCTTTTCTTAGCGAGTGGTTACACAAACCGCTGCATAAATTTGCATCGAGTGCAAGGACGACTGACGATGTTTCTCGCCGAAACCGCGAGCGAGCAAGCCAGCCAGAACCACGCAAGCCAGTAAATTCAGTTACATCCTCTCTGATATAGTGCCGGGAAAGGAATTAAATTCTACGTCTCACGACGAGGAACGGTGGGAAGTGTTATAATGCCAGCGGGCGGGAATTCCTTCATTGATCTTACATCGTTTCGCAGAACAAGTACGAAAGATTTCGTCAAGACGAGCTACTAATTCTTCTTCGCGCATCCGAATTTCCTTCCGCTTTTCCATCAGCGTAAAAAAATTCGCTGCGCCATTTTTGGCGCTTGAGTGAAATAACCAAATGAAATCTAGCCGGACTTAAAAGAAATGCGATTTCTATAATAATTTCTATTATAATGTTATTAAAATTTGATAAAAATATTTTTTATATTACTAATTTTTATTTAAAAATCTGTGTTTAAATTTTTTAAATTCAGAAGTACGTTGTCTTTTAAAACGGTCATGGACATGATTGCTTTTATTTCGACAATACGGAGGAAGTATTGTCCTGTCGAGACGCTTTACCGCGAGCAAGAAAACCAAGGAACTTAAAATCCGCTTTAAAGAGTAGAGCATTTATTCCGAAGTACACACTAATTCCCCTTGTACACATAAAACCGTTTCTCTTCCATAACGACCAAGGCACATTTCTCTTTTCTTTTTGTTATCGTGATAATAATCAATTGGTATTTTAGATTTTGTAAAATAATTATATAATATATCTCAAATAAATCATTATTTACCTTACAATAAAAGTTAATATTTCTGTACAAATAAAATAAAATGTTTCTCCTTTTATTAAATCAATTCTAAACAAATTCCAAATGAGTTTTAAATAGAATATTAAATTAAATAATTAAAATAAATACCGAGAGAAAGAGAGAGAGAGAGAGAGAGAGAGAGAGAGAGAGAGAAAGAGAGAGAATCTTAACGTAACGTTTTTTTTTTTAAATTTGTTACGTAATGACATGTAATTAATTAAATTAAATCTTATTACATTTCATGAACAATTAAATTAACCAAAATTATCAATTAAAATTTATTACGCTTTAGTATAACGATAATATTGATACACGACAATGAATCTTTTGAATTTCGAGTTCGAGTATTCCAATACATATATGTAGAATAGAACAGAATAGAACTCCAGCGAAATTCCCGGCTTTCTACAGACGTATGATTTAATCGATGCTCGCCGTGCTCGCACAGCATACACGTGTGAAATTAGTTTAATGCTTGTTTCCGACAACCGTGTCACACGTAATTCAGACGGCGTCATACGGTCCAAGCTGTAACCCGACAGACCGCATTCTCCCTATCGAGATTGATGCATTAATTTACACATTTTAGCCTTGAAGAAATAGACAGATGAAATATTTTGTTATTGCTTATTATAAAGAATGTAACTTTTGCCATCTCTAAATTAAACGATTCGTCCCCAATAAAATTTATATTACTAGGCTTTACAATTAATTAACAATTATTATAAATATATATGACTCGGTATACTTGTATAATAATAATAGAACAATATATTGTTTGTTATAGAATAATAATGATAGATAATTTAAAGGCAAATTTAAAAAATACATTAATAAAAAATAAGTCACGTTCTCTTTTTAATTTATTATCTTGTCAAAACACACACGTCGCCCACAATATCGCCCTGACTGAAACAGAGCCCAGTCGCGGGATGTAACATGTCATATTACCATTGTGACTTTATCGTCAGGTTGTGTATACGCTTTTGTACACGTTGTGTATGTCGGAAAATAAGCTAACAGCTAAGCGATTACCTCATAAAAGCCGGCGATCTTTTCTTTGCGACGCAGCCGGCGACGGTACGAGAAAATATAACACGTCTCATAGAAGCGATAAACCCCTTTCACGACGTAAACGCGACGCCGCCGCCGCGCCGATCTGGGATCTTTTGCAAACTGACACGAACGCGCCTTGAAGCATATATCAGAAACGACGTAAGTCGTTCGTTATTTATTCACGACAACGACAGCTCAAAAGTGCTTCAACTTTCTCTGTAAAGTGCTTGTAAATTTCACAGTTTTCACTGTTATCTCATCGTTTTCATCATCGTTTTCACGTCATACAACATACAATGTCCATTATTCGAGAGATCTTTTTTTCGTATCTCCCACACATATATTTCTTAATTTCAGACACCTGCTTCGTTTTGCTTAGAGAAGGAGACTTGGAAATTTCAGTTAAGACTCAGAGTTGGATGTGACTGATCTCATGTAAGAACGCGCGACAGCCCTTTTCGTTTATAGACTGCCTTTAGTGGTCGTAGCAAAGATTACGAGGGACGAAGATTAATCGTTCACGGTGCTTTGCGATGTCGGCACGACGGCCTTACCCGCCCGCGGCACGCGACATTTCATCGTAGTTATACAACAAAGAGGAAGTTATACCTTAGTGAAAAGTGTCAAAGACAGTCTTTACTGGTCGATACTACAAAAGAATATTAAATAAAATAACGAGATAGTTAATCCGATTGAGATTCAAAGAGATTGTATTGCGAAAAGCAAATACGTGTACAATGTAATACAAGGTAATACACATTAAAATTAATATAATATTAATTTTGATTTAATTTTGCTCGCTTTTGCTCGTCTGTTTTTAAAATCTCTATAATTTGGAGAGACTATTTCGCGCGCGCGCGCGTGTCATCTGCGATTTCAATTAAATGTTACGTATGTATGCGTTTGCATATAAATGTCGCAAAACTTTAAAAATAGGGACGCTGATTCAGTGCTATTCACGATCGAATGAAATTCGCCCACGTCATGTTTTCTACTTGCTTATACGATCATCGCACAAATTGCCAAAAGAATAGAATATAAATTCTTTATAAATTCACATTAATATTAAATGGCATATAAATCACACATAAAACAAAAGAATTTAAATTATTTGAAAATAAAATAATTACACTCGTAATAAATGATAATATTTTAATAATAATTATTTCAACTGTTGAATCGATTCTAGTTATTATATTCTCCGCATTCTTTCATCCGTGAGTTTATTTCGGATTCCCATTTCCAGCAAAGTGTGACTTGTTTGATTTTTCGCGAATGGCTCTCAATTTAAGCGGCAAAGCTGTCGACCTGGCGTCGCGTCGCCGTCGGTTCGTTAAACCGTTGTTGTCGAGAATTCGCGTGTCGTGAACTTATCGCGAAATGCGCGGCGGGTGAACAATCGCGACGGCGCGGCGTGGGTGGACATTTGTGCGTGCGTGCAAATCCGCGCCGGAATCTCGTCACGTGGCATATTTGGGTTAATCCCAAAATCAGTTGCGCCCGGCTTGGTAAAACTTGATGGTGAACAAAAAAGTGCAGACGTAGCCCCTTACACACACACATACACACACACACACACACACACACACACACACACACACACACACACACACACATGTGATATTAATTATTATAGAATATTTAAAAAAAAATATTAGAATATAATAGAATTATTATAAAATATTATATTTTTCAAGTCAATATATCTACATATGTATAATATTATATTATAAAATTTATTCGACGTTACTTTTGTCAATAAAGCCAACCGATGAAATATTTGAGAAAATTTTCCATCTCTGTATATTCCTATAATATTTTATACCTGTGGTATATTTCTGTTATTGTATTTTCATGACCATTTTCTGTTATTATTTAATGATTGAAAAGTTATCTTAGATTTTAAATATATTTTATAAAAGAAAGACTGACCAAAACTGAAATAATTTCTATATAAAACACTGACTACGTCGGCGAGAACGGATGTTAAGCAGGATTTTTCGTAAGAAAATGACTCATCATATCCGTGTACCTCGGATGGAAATTTTACCGTAAATTTGGCTCGCACAGATACCTGCATTTTCGCACAAATTCAAACTCGGGTCTCGCGGTTTTATGACAGCAACAGCAAACTTTAAGCTCTCGGCGATTAAATCTTTTTTCAGCGTATCCGAGGATTAATGCAACCATTTTGGTGACGAGATATTTGCACAGTCCGGTTTTTACGAAAGTCAATTTATTTTATATGAAATAAATGTGCAGCTTTTATAAATGAGAAAAACCAACATATCGAAATTTTCCCGGAGAAAAGTGAATCACATTTTTCACTGTGACGCATGTCTTTTCTGCCGTAATAATAGACCATTTATTCTTAGATAAAAACAGAGCACATGTCTATTTTCGTTGTCCTGAATCACGAACTGAGGGACAAATTAAGCTTGAGTAAATAAGGTCAGGAAAAAAATCAGCTATATATATTACTATGGCAAAGATACATATTATATCAAAATAAAATTAATATAATTATAATGAGAAAAGAGAGAGAGTGTGTGTGTTTGTTTGTGTGTGTGTGTTAATCAAAATCTGAACAAGTTCAGAACTCAAAATGCAGTTACGACAAATTGTACGCTAATGATTTATAATAATTAATAACTTTACTTTAATAATGTACTACAATCTACGTGATCTAATTTAGTTATAATCCATTTGATTAATGCTTTGTTCCCAAAATTGGGTATGTAATAATATGAATGTGCAGCATACACTTGTCGTAGAAGTTGCAGATCGCGTACAGGAAATTTAACGACGGCGATTAAGTTATACTAATTTTGACGGCGCATTCGATGTGACATTCTATCGACCGAAATTCATTTCACGTGCGGCAACGATTTAATTGGATACCAGTGGTATTACCATTAATTGAGAATTGCAAGGTTATTTCTTTTTTTAAAGAGATTGAATTTCTCCCTGATGATACTGCCACGATTGGCGCATCAATCAAGAAAACAATAATGGAAATAAAGAATAACGACGAGACAATGAGTAACGGACATCGATCTCAAACCTTGCGATATTTAACCGAGTTAATATTTTTAATTATATTACTTCTAAAAGACATTGTTTTTATTTATCATTCATTTTTAGCTTTAGCAATGTGAAAATTGTTTTTATAATTAGAATGCCAAAAAATTATGACTAATATTATCTAGTAATTTTATATTTTCATATTAAGACATACAATTTTTTTAATATATAAATATACTTAAATATATTAGTAAAAATTATGCCAAAAGTTATTTTTAAAAACATCGTTAAAAAACAAATGACATTCCACACCATAAGAGAAAACTTAATAAATGAACGTCCAAGTTCAGCGTCATGCTTAAATATTACCTCATAGCTTCGTATGTTATTGCCTCAAAGCCTTTATTTCATAATGGACGCCAATATTGAAATTCACCTTGCTAGAACGACGAGAAGAAAAAAGGTAGACAGGCAGATATTGTTGTCTAGCTCTCATTGTCGGACGTCATTAACTTGATAGAAACGCGTAAGAGAACGCCAAGAATATTAAACAGCCAAGATTAAATAGCGTCCCTTATCCGATAGATACGCGAAATAATGCTAATAAATGCAGCAATTGAAAATAACAAAGAAACATGTACATGATGTACAAGAAAATTTTGACAAACGATTGTTTCTATAAATGGCAATCCACTATACTGTTATAACTTTGCATATTTTCAATATGTTACGTATATATACGTAAAAATGTTACGTATTTAAAGTTACGTATTAAAAATTTAGTTAACTGATATATCAGTAAATTTTTTTAAAAAATAAATGAGTATTATATCTAATTAATTTAAAAAATTATACATACATCGTTCTTCATATAATTTATATTAGAATATTAATATTATAATGTTAGAATTAGTCAGTTTTACTATTTAAAAGTGTTTTAAATAGTATTTTCATTAAATACAGTTTCAACTTTTAAATTGAAAGACATAGAAGGAAGGAGAGAAAGAGAATGGGAGAGAAAAAAGATAAAAGGAAACTTCCGATAGAATTAAATTGGTTCAATGAAATTACTTTAGTCAGTATTTACACATTACACTTTCGAATCTATATTCGCACACCTGTATCCGCAGTTAGAGCGCATCTCAGCCTAATTACAGCCTCTTACAATTAGATTAAACTTCTTGAATCTCGCGCAAGAATCTCTTAGTTTTAACTCCAGTCAATACAAGAGATTTAATTAGATTATGCTAGTCAGATTAACTCAATTAAACTTCCAACGCTTGCATATCTGCATTATTAATCAATTATTGAAAGAGAGAGAGAGAGAGAAAAGTTAACTATTTTTTATAATATATAATTACATAACTTATATATTCAATTATATACATATATTCAATATTACATATATTACATAACTATGTAATATGCGTATACATATGTAATATACATATGTAATATAATTACAAATTTGACTTAATTACGCATGAAAGATTATCGTTTCAACGGCGATCTGAATCACCGTCAGATATATACGCGGCGGACTTTTCCCTCGTCGGTTTAATTAGATCGAGTATAAACGAGAGGCTCTATGTAAACCGAGTTATCGTGACGACCCGATTAGATTCCCGTGAATAGCCTTATGCCTTATGCCTCGTGCGTTTGCGGGGTCCGCTGTCGATGCGCGGAGCCGACGTCGCATCGCATCGGATGCACCCGACCACCGGAAATCCCGTCATCTTTATTCCGTCAACGTTGGCGAAACGCATGCACGCACCCGCGTGATATACGTACCCAATCTCCACGAGGCGTAAAATCCGCGGGAAAAAAGGGGAAAAAGGAAGAAAAAAGTTCCCTGGGGAACAGGGCTCGCGATAAAGTATAACCTGAATGTACATAAAGTACATTTAAAAAAAAAACATATTTAAACGTTAAAGAATAGGACATAATAAAAGCAAGATCGTTTTAAAAAATAATACTGAAATGATAAAATTTTAATTGGGGAAGCGTTGCGATTAACCTGTCGAAGTACCTTCATTTCGAATGTGACAGAAGAAGAGATTTATGATGACGATCTCTGCAATATGGAGTGTTAATAGGTCAAAGTTAAATTAACACCGCATTTCATTAGGCTCACCCGGTTATCCATAAAATATGTATAAAATTAGGAGGGGGGAACGTAACTCATTTTATGAAAATGTAATTAAGCGAGTTTGCATTTTGCAAATTCACTCGTCAGTCCGTTGCTAAACGGGCACACGCGAGCGCGCGCGCGCGCGCGCGCGCGCGAGATAATATCTGATTAACTTTACGATAACAGGACAGTAATGGCACACGTCATTAATTCCTATTTCCGATTTGCACTTTGCGAGATTTAAATGGACTCAATCAGAATCAACCCTGATAATATCGACATGAAATATTTACGAGCCTATAACCAGATTCCGGGGCGTTCGCCTGGAACGATTATGTAAAGCACGGAGCGGAGTAACGCGAGATAAATTCGATCGCGATAAAGAGATGAACGCGTTTCGCGATGCGATCGCGATACGAGCAGCGGAGCCACTGACCGTAATCCCTTTCCCCCCCTACCAAGAAACTACTGAGATAACAGCCATTTATATCCTTATTTAAGATGTATCGGTAAAATACTTGAACGTTCATCGGAGAGAATTGTCTTGGAGATCTCGAACAATAGAAGATTTTATCAATTAAGAAATTCTTCTGTACGGTATTTGTGCTATCTTGATGCAGTTAAAGGATATAAGTAGCCGTTCATTTGTGAGACGTACGTCTCAACTTTTTTTTTTGTAGATATTAGTTGCGCCACGAAGCGATTTCTATCGACTGATTCGCGGAGGTTTTCTTCATCTCCCTCCTCCAGGGTTTTTCATCCTTCCTCTTCGTCTGTCGACGCGACGCGACGCGACGCGACGGTCCAGAGCTCTCGTAGACCGGGCTAGTCGTCAACCCCGTCCCCATCGGTGGAGAGAGGCTATTTTTGTAAAGACCTATATTTAGCCGAAACTTATTCCAAGAGCAGCTTGCTGCATCGGGTCACCGGACGAAATCACGCGCGGGGCACCGCGCCTCTGTTTTGTGTGTATAAATGCGATCTCGCCCCAGCGCGCCGGCAAACGAGTCGTGTCCAGAAAAAGGAGACTGCGCCGTTGCGGCATGCACCGGTACCCGGCTGATGCGTCCGCAGAGTGCATCCACCCTCGACGTTCGTCTCGCGAATTCTCGCGATGCGCGGCCGCGCCGCGGCTCAAATGCGCAGGCATTTATTTGGAGTAACAGAAACTCGGATTATACAAGATACCGCTGGGATAAAGCGCAACGTCTCGTTTATCGAAAGAAACGCTTTCGGAGACGCGAATAAAGCGGAGAATTGTGAGAAATGTGAATAGTCCTCTTCTTAGGAAAATGTCAACTCAACATTTAATACTGACGAGATATTCGATAAATCACGGAATTTGAAATAGCAACGCTGACTAAATTCTATGGGGAAAAAAATTAGATTTGCAAACTCGTCGAAAAATTTATCCGAGTTTATCTCGATAATGTATCCTGCAAGAGCGCAACTGCGCATCCGACACGTCGACGATATTTTGCGAGATGCAACTTTGATTTGACCGTAATAGACACGTAGTTGGAAATAGGAGTGTCGCCTTGCGAAATGCTGTAAAGCATATACCATGTACCAGCTGCAATTTCAAGTTGCATCTCCTCGAGTATGGGAAAGAGACGAGGTGCATAACGCGATTCGTGCGCGTTCAACAGAAGTATATGCATCTAATTGCAACGCGCGCTACGCAAGGTGAATTTAAAATCTTCTTACAAGCCCGAAATTATTCCCTTCGAGAATTTAGTTGTCGCGACAACTTAAATATTCTTGACAGGATATTGTTAGCATATGCCAATCTTCTCTTTTTCTCTCATTCTCTCTCTTCTTCTCTCTTTACCTATCGCATTTTTCGCGCCTTACCCTCGCTTCAAATATTTGCCGCCGGAAAAGCTGAGATTATTTATCACTAAAAATTACACCAGAAAAAAGTATATAAATTAATCTTGAGCAATCGACTTAAACCAGATCCTAATTAACTGACAAGTTTATGTGTAACGAAATTTTATTTTCCATAGAAATGTCAAAGTCTCTCGGTACTGACAATGAGACGAAAATATTTGCCGCCGGAAAAGCTGAGATTATTTATCACTAAAAATTACACCAGAAAAAAAAGTTTGTAAATTAATCTTGAGCAATCGACTTAATCTAGATCCTAATTAACTGACAAGTTTATACGTAACGACATTTTATTTTCCATAGAAATGTCAAAGTCTCTCAGTACTGACAATATGAGACGATCGCGAGGGAACCGTGAGCTGCCTTGTTCCCAACCAACAGACAACGAAATTAACTGACGTGCCTTCCTGGGTCAAATGCATTCCTACTGAGCATGTTTAATATCGTCAATAAGACCAGGACCTCTCGAGAGTCATCTGACGGTGACTAATCATTAGGGTCTAGCAGTTCCCGGGACGACTCGACTTCTTCCAAGGGTCAACACGGTCATCGTCGTCGTTCACGTCGTCGTCATTGCCCACGCGACGAAATCGTACCAGACTTGTGCGAGCGCACAGTTGCCATGCGAGATCCGCGATTCGCAGCAATCACGCGCGAAATCATCGAGATG
Organism: Tetramorium simillimum; assembly: GCA_011636635.1. Classification (NCBI taxonomy): domain Eukaryota; kingdom Metazoa; phylum Arthropoda; class Insecta; order Hymenoptera; family Formicidae; genus Tetramorium; species Tetramorium simillimum. Next base: position 10,535 of record VBVQ01003168.1, on the reverse strand, counting down.
TTTGAATTCATAATTGGAGGCCCGAACTGATTTCGAATGATTTACACCCCGCGTAATGTTTCAGGGTAAATTTTATAATTTTGTTTATGTTTGAGACTTTCTAGCTGCGTGTATATATATTAAAATGACGGAATATTTGTAGAAAATACAAAAAAGGTATTAAAGGTAAAAAAATCTAGATGAAAATGTCAATAAACTTATATTAATTTAAATTTAATAGATAATAAATTAAATTTAATGTGCTTAATATGCGTATTAGAGTAAAAGCTATTATAATGATAATTTCGGGGAAAAAGGAAACAATTACGCGTAAAGCAATTGTTTCGCGGCAAAATCGTACGCTGCGGCGCGAGTTGCATAATTATTTATTAATCTCATTTTGCCCAGCAGTATTATACGCGGGTTGGCAATTCGACATTGTCATTGCTATGAAAACGTAATTTAATCTCACGAGGGCTGGGAGCGATTTGCAAAACGCGAAATTGTTCGACGGTGATTAATATCGAGAAATATCTGACATTTCGCGCCCCCGCTCCGCGCCGCGGCCACCTTTCAAACGAGCAAAAATCGAATCGAAAGCGCTAATTTCGCGTAATTGCGGGGCTATTTATCGTGCGGCGAAATGCCCGTTTTTCATGGATATCGTATCGCGACGCGTGTTTTTGCGGCGCGGCGCTCGCGCTCGCGGCAGTCACCACCGCGTCTTTCATACACGCGTGAAATATGATGTAGCGCCGAGGTTTCATTTTCCACGGTATATTATTCATCATTTTCGAAGAGCGAGGGGCGAAAGGGGTGAAAGGGGGGGTTGACGTCGAAAGGGGAGTTCATTAATTAACCCGTCATTGTCGGTGCTTGAGAAAACTCACGATGAAAAAAAATGCCTGGCCGTAACACACACACACACATTGCACACACTCCAGGACGAAGACTGAAAGTCTTTCTACTCACGCGTAAGAAAGCTCCTTCGTTCGGGGCAAACAACGGAGCGCCTTGTGCCGTCTCTCCGTACTTTCAGGGAACGCTCGTAAAAATCGCGCCACGCTCATATGATCGTACAGTTTATGCGAGAAAGAAGAGAATAGGAGACCCGGAGACCCCAGGTTCGACGATCGCTAAGTGGATCTGGAATCCGACGCGGGACTCAAAGGGACTTTTTAGGGAGGAGCGAGGAGCGAAACGCACAAGTATGTGAAATTAAGAGCGATGGGTGGGCACGACCTGAATTTTGACGGTCACTTCTCAGCTGAACGACCCGATACAAGTCCGAAAGCGAGATTGATGATTGAAGGGCCACTTGACCCCCGCGCGCGCGCGCGCAACGTTTCTAACAAGTCGAGGGAATCTCATCGAGGGAATCTCGCCGAAGAGAGACCTCGTTTAAAGTTCTAAAACCTCGCGTTCGTCGCTTTGAACGATTGCCGGGGAAAAAGAGCCGTCTCTTCGGCGATCCTCCAAGTCCGCCGTTACGACATTAATTTTCTTATTCGATGGAGGTGTCACGTGAATCATCGATTTAAACGTGAAGGTTACAGGAAATTAGACCGTCGCGCCGGAACGTTCGCGCTTTTGCGCAGCGACAAGTTCTCCTCGCGCACACTTCACAAGATTAATATCCAACAGTATCAAATATAAAGCGAGTGTCGAAATTGAGAATTTAATATACTATGGGTGAATCTGAATAGAACGTAAAGTTAAATAATTACTTATTGTTGTGTTATAGTTGACTTTAAATATTATCTACAGATTAAGTTTTTAATGTAAAACTATTAATATTTCGCCATTGTCAATATTCGCCAGTTAATATTCAATATTAAATTATTATTATTTCAGTGCATAATTATCCTTCAATAATTCATATTCAGCGTATCATATCAGTATTGAATTAAAATACATAAAGATATCGATTAACTTTGCGAAATAAGTATCTATAAAATTCAAGAAAAATGGCCTGTCGACCATTCACAACCTTCGCACGAACGCGAACGTGACGCAAGTCCTTTATCCGTTTGATTCCTGTTTGTGCGGATCGATAGCGGTGTACGTCTGCAATGAAATCGCCACGTGAAACAGTGATGAAACCACCCGCGTTGGAAGATTTTTAGTAGACGCATCATCTCTATCCGGATGGAAGATCGTTGCGGTTTGTCGTGAGTCAGCGTGAGAATTTATATACGGTTCCAAGATAGTTTCAGGTCGACTCGTCATTCAGCAAACCTGAATTCGCCCAGTCATCGTGGTCGCAGTCGACGGCAAAAGTCACCGTGAGGGGGGAAAAAAATGAATGAAATATGAAGGAAGGAAGGTAAACGATTGCGGAAGCATCGATCGTGCCGCTGAGTCATCGGCTGCGCTGAAACGGGCGCGGACCCGCTTTTGTGGCGGGTAGCTCGGTATGTTATGTCGCCTGCACGTGCTCCCATTGCGCTTTTATCAGTAACGAACGCGCGCCGAGCGCTTTCTCCCGCGCGAAAAGGGCTGAAAGGCTGAGGGGATCGGGATGGGCGGGATGGGATTGGTCCGAGTGGCGTTTCCGAGTGCGGAAAGAAACAAGAGAGCGGGTAATTGGACGGGGCGACGACACGGCGCCGGGATCCAGTGACGTCGCGAGACCGCGACTAGTTCCGGTGGGCTGCAAAACCGGTTAGGAATTTCCCCAAGTCCGTGCGATACGATCGAGATGCTTGATAGTCTAAAGAGACTGTAAATTTTACATTTACATTTAAATTGAACTTGGTTTTTTTTTTCAATTTTAGAATTTATTTCCTCGAGCAATAGATTGATAGAAAGCGGCCATTGGCGACCATTCCCTTTTCAATGTTAATATAAAATTCAAACTTGAAAAGATTTAAAACCTTCCAAATTTTCCAAATACATCTTTTAAATTAAAATTTAAATCTTTTAAATTTAATTTCAGCGACTCTAAAATTTATCTCCTCGCGGATTGAACCGCGCGGTTGCATCTAAGCCTTTCAATTCGCACATTTCTCTGTTCTTATTTCTTCTTACACAGATATAATACGAATCGAAATCGATTAATTATTCCGTTCTACTTTCTATATTTTCAATCTCAATATTCTTTTGCAACCAACCTTTGCAACGGATTTCTCGTCGAGATTCGTTCGAATCGAGAGACGTTCATCAAGATAATGAGCGCGCAACGTTTTATTGGCGCTTAATGATGCCGGCAGAAATATCGGCTGTTCCGAAACACAATTTCCGGTCTTCGCGCGCGGAGGCATCTTTCTGTGTCATTTCGCGAACGGAGCTTTATAATCCGTGCTTATTAATGCGTTTTCGATAACCCCGAGATTTACGCGGTCGGCGTGCGGCAATTAAATGAATTCATGAATCGAGGCGATCCATCGATCATGCCGCCGCGAACATGCCCTGCTTTTTTTCGCATGCGATCGAAAATTATCTCGTACAGCCGCGCGTTGATTTATCGTCCAATAAATGAATGACGATAAAACTCACGATTTTATTTCGATTATATCGTATCACAGCATATCACGGCACCGAGCCGATTAACTCGCGCAAATCCACCCCGCACATATACGTATTTCAACAGTTAAAATTATTGAGCAACGACACATCACCGACGGCGGAGCGGATGTAATTACAACCTGCTTGCGAAATGAAAATTCCGCGATTTTATTTCGAAAAATATGGAATATCAAATAACATTTTATACCGGGTATAAATAGCAGAGGAGAATATTTTGTTTGTATGATATCTCCCAGTTTATTTTATGCTCCAACGAAATTTTTATTATTAAACTAACGCAATTTTTATTTTCACACTTGTGCAGCAGATTTTTCTTATTTTTCTTATGACCCACCCGCACACAGAATTTCCATTTTTACACCGGTGCGTTAAGTTTTTATCTTTTACATTAACATTTTACTTCCGTACCCGGACAGAATTTTTATTTTTTATAAAATATAAAAATGCCGGCACAACTTTCTTTTATTTTATTTTTATACTATATTATAACGCAAGAACGTACATGTACATGTACTTACGCGAAATTCTTATCTCTGTACTTCCATTGCGATAAAAAGTGGAAAGATATTATCTGTTATCGCGTTCAAAGCACGCAGATATAACAAGATCGTTTTTCCCTTTGTGCCATGAAAATCTTAACGAAACGTATGGATGACTAATGGAGGTGCGGACTTGGAAGAAAGAAAAAAAAAAGAGAGATATCCGCGCTCTCAAGTTCTTATTCATTAATGCGTTCGAATAAATCAATTATTTTTCACCGCGGTTGAAGGAAAAGCGAAACAGGACGAGTTTATGCAACAACGCCCGGAAATGGAATGGTTAACTGTGTGCCCTGGAAAATTAAATCTTGCATCATGCGTGTGATAAATCACTGCGTGTGAACGTATATTACCTGCTGATTTACTGCGTAAAAGATACTAATGTAACCCGATAACCACTTCTTACTGCAAATTTAATCATTCGCATAATCGCATTTTATGTGACTCTCAAATAAAGAAATGATAAAAATAGATTTATATCATATTGTGTATTTAATCACTCTTTTTTGTGAAAAGAACTTTTTGAACGAGCAAGACAAATGAAAATTTGAAACACAGGTACTCATTAATTAAAATTTATTTTAATAGGATTGTTAATGTAATAGCAAAATCTCTCGTTACAGTAATAGCGAACTCGATCAATTTCAGCATACACCAGCTGCAATATGTAAAGCACAGTAAACGTTAATTGATTGATCTAATTAATTTATAACACAGTAAGTAAACAAATTGAGAGAACGTTTTTCGCTATAATTATTTATAAAATAAAAGAATGGAGCAAACGAATAAATATAAATTTCATTCGCAACTTGAAAAAGTTTTCACATTTCCATATTTATACTCCGATAAAAGTTAATTTGACTATTAAAGTATCACGTGTAACAAAGAAACAGGTTTGGAAGGTATCTTTCGCGATTGCTCACTCAATTGACCCGCATACCTTAAACGTGTTCGTGTCTTCGAATGTCATTAAAGCGCAATTACGCGTCTGGAAAGATTGCCATCGCGTAGAAAGCTTCAGTGCAAAAGAAGGTAAAGAAGGCTGAAATAATCGAGGGCTCCTCTGTCATGGAGATTGCAGTCGAGAGACAGAGAGAGAGAGAGAGAGAGAGAGAGAGAGAGAGAGAGAGAGAGAGAGAGAGGGAGATCAAAATGACATCGATATTGCAAGATCGTCACTTAACCTTTGCGCATCTAACAAAGAGAAAAATACAAAATACATCGGAATATGTTAATATGTAAAAGACAAAGCGTTTAAATGTTGGAAGATACCTAAAATGACATACAAAAGAATTACACAAAAATCGATAAAATATAAATAATATAAAATTTAAAAGAAGGACATGTGCTGGTCATTATACAGGGTGTTTCAGAAATATTTGGCTAAACTTTAAGAGGATATTTCACTCATTGTAAGAATGAAAAAAAGTCATTTAAACATGGGTCCGAAAAAGGTTCCTTTCCACGTTATAAATATTTCTTACTTACATTGAACGTATTTACGTCGGACGACATGCCTCGCATTGACATGACTCGCATTTCATGAATTGTACTTCCATTCACCTTCTGAAGTAAACAAAAAGTTATTAGTTAGATCTGTATGGAGTTGGAATCAGTCTTCATTTAAGCATTTAAGAGTGAAGATAGTATTCATCAACATGGCAGCTTATTCTAACATCGAATTGGCAGATATCCACTACATGTATGGGCGAGCTAATGGAAACTGCAGAGAAGCTTAACGTCTCTATCAACAAATTTTTCCTCAGAGACGATGTCCTGCTAAAAATACCTTTAGTTCAGTCGACTTAGGGAAAAATGTTTATAACTTGGAAAGGAAGCTTTTTCGGATCCACGTTTATATGACTTTTTTTCATCCTTACAATGAGTGGAATATGCTTTTAAAGTTTGGCCAACTATTTCTGAAACACCCTGTATACTTTCAAACAATTAAATTAAACGATCTTTTTTCAAATCATGAATCGAATCACCTAAATCGTTGTTCATGAAGTTTCTGCGAGAAAATTTAGTCTTGAGTGCGTCTAACTTTTGTTCGGAACTTCGTTATCGGAGTTTGTAAGAGCCATTTTTGGATGCGGATACACGTGCAAAGGACAGAATTATTCGGGACAAAACTACATCTCCACTGCATAAAACTGCCTTCAAGTTTTCGCATGTGAGCTACTCAAGATTTATCCCTATAAACAAGTTTCTCTCTTCAACGCAGCGAAATCAAATTTGGAATGAGTAAAGTTTATGAATGGAATCTGATTGTGGACGCGATAAACCGGAGTAACTTCGTTTCCTTTCGAATTAAATACCGCGTTATCCAATTTTGTTGTAATTTTATTATTATTTAACTCTTAAGAGCAATTTTAAGATAAGATACTGGGATAAAATTCTAATTTCTATTTTCGTACGACTACATTAAGTTATAATCTTTATTATTTTTAAATTACTTTAAATAAAATCATCATACTCTGAAAAAATAAATCGTAATACATATTATTGTTACTTAAATTATGGAAAAATGCCCACATCGTCTTAGAAGAATTAGTTTAAAAAAACAGTTGAAATATTTTAAGAAATAAATTTAAAACAAACTTGTATAGTTTTAATTCTGAATGGTTGTGGACAACGTAGTACTTGTAAAACGTTTTAAAGCAATAAAAGCAATGATAATAAAAAATTACTTGATATACAGTTCAATTATTTTGCAGTAAAATTTATCGTTGGAAACTGATAGGTAGCACGGCTGGAAAAAGACTGGGGTCAAGCTAAAGCGTGAATGGAAAAAGACAGGGAACACAAGCTTCTCTTTCTGTTAGGAAATTACAAAGTTTAGCCGGACAGCCGTCACAACTTCGCAGTGTTTTGCAGCCAGCGAATAGCGCGATCCGGAATATCCATCGAGAAAGTTCCGCAATAACAAAGAGCAAGTTATTGGAAAATATTCGAACGAGTCTGCTGCAAAACTGCTGCGACAACAGCGACAAAATGCGAGAAAGAAAGGGAAGAAAAGGAGAAAAAGATTGCGCCTCTATTGTGTTGCGGAACAAAGCCGGACGCGAAAGAAACATAATCATAAAGAATAGTATAACAAATGAGATATAAAGAACAAAGAAAGCGATATTTCCTGATACTTCAAAACTATTAAAGAGAAAGAAAACTATTAAAAAGAAAGAAAAAAATTTGATTCATTCGTAGCTTAAATATTCATTTGTAGCTTAAAAGTCTGTAAAATTTTCATAAATATAAAAATTTTTTACAGAAAGAAAAATATTTATAAATTAATCAGAATTATATGTATACATAAAAAAAATTAGAAATAAATTCACAAAACTGTAAAATGCCTTTTATAAATTACTTAAACTTATTAAGCTATTACAAAACTGCAAACTATTACAAGTTTGTTACCCTTTTTAAATCAAAATTTATAGATACGGGTGATCTAGATGTATAAACGATCTAAAAAGAGATTTACGATTGAATCGAGATTATTCCATGAAGAATGCAATACCGGAGAAGGTTGAATGCAGACGAAGTGTGCTTTGTGGCAGCGAAATGGGAGAGAGGCGATCGAATCGACTTGCCTTCACTCGCTTCCACTTGAAGTTACGAAATTACACAGTGATTAAAGATTAAAGTGTGAGGGAAAGGCACACCGAGAGATCCTTGCAAGGCTGTCATTGAGAAATAACAAATTCTCGTGGAATTTATCAAGCGATTCTAAGAAGAAAGTTGAGATTTAAGATTACAATAGTAATGTTATATATTATTGTACGTAATCCCGAGTAAGTTTAACGAGCAAAAAGAACAATTCGTAAAATAAAATTAAATACCAAGATTGAATAAAAGCAAATGATTAAAGGGACCACAAGATTTATTCCTTGTTTCATGTAATTTTTTTTTAGAGCAAATTAGAATAGATTTGTGATTCCAAATACATTGAGAGCCGAATCATTGTTATATAATATATGTATATACACTGTATGATCTCTTACGCTTCAGATACTCGAGATCTAAACTTTCCTCGTTACACCATAATATTACCAACTACACCGATGTCGCACTATCATGTCATCGAAGTCGCCATGTAAGTCTAATCTCAGATAATCAAAGAGACCCCGGAGGCGAACTAGCGTCCTGTCGCAAATTATCGAACGAGGGGGAAGCGAATGGAAAGTTTGCGCGAGAATCCGGCGAGAAGCACTTCGTCGCAACACCCTTCGGATCGATCCCCGCCGGAGGAATAAGATGACGCCTGAGATCCCGGTGAATTCGCAGATTGAACGCGACCGATACTACAGCCGAACTACGACCTCTCTGGCTGCTGATACTCAACTTTCTTTCGGGAAATTCGTTCGACACAATATATAGAGCGCCCGATATCAGTAAAAAGAAAGAGAGCGAAAGAAAGCGAAAGAGAGATATTGTGTTCTATATATACGTGTGTGTGCGTGTGTGTGTATATACTATAATATATACTGTAATATACTATAAATTTCTCACATAATGCACATAAATAAAGATGCACTAATTAAATACATTATATTTCATATTAATATATTTATATTAATAATATATGTATGTATTATACATTAACGATTCGAAAGTTTAATTCGCGGACATTCCCTTATTTTTAATAATTGATATTAAAGTTTTTGTCAAGATAACAATTGAACGTGGAATTATTTAAAGAATTAAAAAAATATTTAAAAACTCCTTATATATATATGAAGAGGTTTAATTTATCGCGTGGAAGCTACCGCAGGAAGTGCGCCGTATTATATCTTTTAGCAAGAAATGGAGAACAACGTCAATATGATAAAAGAAAGAAGAACGAAGAAGAATAGATTGCAATTCGTATTTAGTAATACAGAGTATTAACACTAGTAAATTTAATAAAACAAATTTAATAAAACTGCGATAATTTCTTGATTTCTTCATTCAAATTAAATAATTTTGGAATAATGTCTATAGTCATAATTTAAAAAATATACATATATTGTAATAGATGATAAAATTTTTATTTTATATATATTTTATTTTTGAGGCATATGTATATTTCACAGCTACTTTTGCAAAATTCTTGCTTCATACTTTATACAGATTATTATCGCCCATTTATACCTATATCTATTTTATGAATCTATGTGTAAGATAAATTTAACTATAATATCGATTTATTCTAATTCTGAAAAAATTCAAATCAGTTTCCCTTCATCATCCAATCAATATAGCGTGTCGTAAGACGATCCTGCAATACATATAAGAGCTACAAAAATAAAATAGTATTAAACCAAACAGAAAATGGGAATTTCAACGTGACTTTCAATTTCTTTTTAATGTATTGTTATCTCGTTTTCCACAGGCGCGGTTTTCCCGGGGGAAAGGGGCAGGAAAATCCTAAACCGAGATCATCCGGCGTATGTCCCGCAAACGGAACGTTTCCTTGACGTCACGGTCATGCTCATAGCTCCAATAAATAATGACGCGAATGCAACGGTTCGCGGAAGATCGCGGTTTCTACAAACACGTGCCACTGTAAAACTCACGCTACATTAACAACTTCTTCCCTTACAATTTTGCTAGTACAGAAAAATGATTGAAAGATACGTCTACTAAAAGATATAGTAAAAGGGGTAATATCTGCGAAATATCGGAAAAAAACACCGAATAAAGTTAAATCCCAGCGTTGGATATATCTGGACAGTGTGACCCAATCAATTTCTGTATTTCTATATTGAAATTAACCGTAGGAAGCTCGACAACTGGGATGCGCATCGCGAGCAGTGCTTCGCGCAGCTCGTTTCGGCGTTTGTAAATATTTGTTTGCCGGAAACGCGCGATAGAGAAGCGAGGAGAGATGACGATGTAGGGTGTAACGGAGATGCGGCGAGGACGGCTACACCCTCAATTGCCCGACTGAAATTGATGGCGTCAGCCCGCTTCCCCTGGAGCGTTTTGTTTGCCCCACATGCGCCACACAGACGCGTACGCGCGCACATACGTATGCGTGCGAACACATGTGACGGCACGTGCATACACGTTTGTGCAACGGCGCGGCGCCAAGGAGGTCGTCACCAAGGTGACGTCATCCGTTGCCAAAAATGACAGTTCCTTAATGCCCTCCAGGGGTTACGTGAACTTCCACCTCGATCAATCTAACCAGATTGGCTTTTCAATATAGCAAGATTGAGAGATTCATTCTAATGCCACCTAACATGTATCTTCATTTCTAATATATCTCTTATTTTTTATGTAATAAATGCCATAATTATATAAAGCTAATTATGTAAAGAATCCTTTTTTTATTGACACCTACTCTGGGAAAAAAAAAGACAGTTAGCAACCCATTTTGGGGCCCACAATTAGTAAACCAAATTATTGGGTTATTTAACCCCGTTATTTAAATCCATAATTGAAAATTGAAGTTAAAAATCTTTCTACTTCAAAGATTTTTAAGTTACATAATCCAGTTTTTCAACT